>JAHPZR010020109.1:0-12286 GCA_019787425.1 Platygyra sinensis
ACTTTACTATAGAAGGTGCAGCGGGTTTTTTCGTTTTATTGGCTAGTTTCGCCGTTTAAAGAAAAGAATCATTTTATACGGTTAAGTTAAAAACATAAAATTGTATTGTATGTACAGATGTTTCAACACACAAAATTATATCTATTCTTTTCAAAATCTCAGCCTCGGCTTTATTCTTAAAATATTCTTAAAATTTCGCAAATTTCAGCCTCGATATTCTTATAAAAATATATTCTTATATAAAAACAGAGTGTAAACAAGAAAAGTAATACACACGCCTAAATTTTTGGATTTTTTGGTAACATCGTACTAAAGGCATTAGTAATATGCCAAAAAGGGGAAAACTAATGACTAGCGTCGGAGTACATATGTAGATCAGGGTCAATATATGAGTTCCTTTTCTACCCGCGTCTGTTTCTTTGACGTCGTTTACTTACGAGAATTTATCGGTACATCAGCATCACCCACCTTAAGAGAGGAATGTGCTGTTTACGTTATAAAGAGAATTGCTCAAGCCACGTGGACTCATCTAGTTCATAATTCATTCATCCATACATTAATTCAGTTATTCGTTCGTTCGTTCGTTCCTTCATTCCTTCATTCATTAATTCATTAATTCATTAATTCATTCATTCATTCATTCATTCATTCATTCTTCGTTCGTTCGTTCGTTCATTCGATCATTCGTTCGTTCGTTCGTTCATTCTTTCATTCAGTCCTTCATTTTTTCCTTCATTCATTCTTTCATTTATCTCTTCGTTCATTCTTTAATTCGTTCCCACTTCATTCATTTCTTCATTTATTCTCTCGTTTATTCCTTCATTCATTCCTTCATTCATGTCCATTTCTTCCTTCCCCCCCTCCCTCATTCCTTCCTTCCTTCTTTCCTTCCTTCCATCCTTCCTTCCTTCCTTCCTTCCTTCCTTCCTTCCTTCCTTCCTTCACTCCCTCCCTCACTCCTTCCTTGCTTGCTTGCTTGCTTGCTTGCTTCCTTCCTTCCTTCCTTCCTTCCTTCCTTCCTTCCTTCCTTCCTTCCCTCCCTCCCTCACTCCTTCCTTCCTTGCTTGCTTGCTTGCTTGCTTGCTTGCTTCCTTCCTTCCCTCCCTCCCTCACTCCTTCCTTCGTTGCTTCCTTGCTTCCTTCCTTGCTTGCTTGCTTTTTCTTCTTCCATTCCTTCAGTCATTTATTCATTCGTCCGTTTATATGGATCGTTCTTCGTTCCCTCCTTCCGTCCTTTCTAAGAGTTACCAAACTTTTAAAGGTATGGCTTCTCAAACATCATTTATTTTTTCGGTAGCTATGGTGACAAGACGCCTAAGTCATTTCTGGGTCGAGTTTACGCTTCACTGTGGATGCTCACTGGAATGTTACTGATGACATCCTTAACTGCCCAGATCACCTCCATCATCACAGCTGATAGTCTCCTCCCTTTGGATGACGAATTTGGATACAACGTACATATGAAACCATTTTAAGCCCGATTTTAACCTGACGCTTTGAATTTGGCCCAATTAATTTGGCCCAAATTTGACATACTGGATTCTATTTCCAGGGACATTAAAAGGCCCTAGTCAGCCACACCTTTGTTTTCGTTACATGCGAAAATTTGGCTATTATATTTTATTCGGAGCCTGTCGAAACGAAGAAAAACCACAGTGAAACTACTCAATATAATTAAACATACCTTCAGGCACACAGTAAAACAATGAGAATTCGTTTCACCATGCTATATCAATAATTTCGATGTCATCGAAAACAACGGAGGCTGACTGGGATACTTAAATTCAAACGAAATAACGAAAGATCCGTTATTTACAGTACAAACCGAAAAAACGAGACTTGCAAGGAAGGAAGCAAGGAAGCAACGAAGGAAGGAGTGAGGGAGGGAGGGAAGGAAGGAAGCAAGCAAGCAAGCAAGCAAGCAAGCAAGGAAGGAAGGAGTGAGGGAGGGAGGGAAGGAAGGAAGGAAGGAAGGAAGGAAGGAAGGAAGGAAGGAAGGAAGCAAGCAAGCAAGCAAGCAAGCAAGGAAGGAGTGAGGGAGGAGTGAAGGAAGGAAGGAAGGAAGGAAGGAAGGAAGGAAGGAAGGAAGGATGGAAGGAAGGAAAGAAGGAAGGAAGGAATGAGGGAGGGGGGGAAGGAAGAAATGGACATGAATGAAGGAATGAATGAAGGAATAAACGAGAGAATAAATGAAGAAATGAATGAAGTGGGAACGAATTAAAGAATGAACGAAGAGATAAATGAAAGAATGAATGAAGGAAAGAATGAAGGAATGAATGAAAGAATGAACGAACGAACGAACGAATGATCGAATGAACGAACGAACGAACGAAGAATGAATGAATGAATGAATGAATGAATGAAGGAATGAAGGAATGAACGAATGAAGGAAGAACGAACGAACGAACGAACGAATAACTGAATTAATGTATGGATGAATGAATTATGAACTAGATGAGTCCACGTGGCTTGAGCAATTCTCTTTATAACGTAAACAGCACATTCTTCTCTTAAGGTGGGTGATGCTGATGTACCGATAAATTCTCGTAAGTAAACGACGTCAAAGAAACAGACGCGGGTAGAAAAGGAACTCATATATTGACCCTGATCTACAAATGTACTCCGACGCTAGTCATTAGTTTTTTCCCCTTTTTGACATATTACTAATGCATTTAGTACGATGTTACCAAAAAATCCAAAAATTTAGGCGTGTGTATTACTTTTCTTGTGTACACTCTTTTTTTATATAAGAATATATTTTTATAAGAATATCGAGGCTGAAATTTGCGAAA
Source organism: Platygyra sinensis (assembly GCA_019787425.1). Classification (NCBI taxonomy): domain Eukaryota; kingdom Metazoa; phylum Cnidaria; class Anthozoa; order Scleractinia; family Merulinidae; genus Platygyra; species Platygyra sinensis. Next base: position 2,793 of record JAHPZR010020109.1, read on the forward strand.
TTTTAAGAATATTTTAAGAATAAAGCCGAAGCTGAGATTTTGAAAAGAATAGATATAATTTTGTGTGTTTAAACATCTGTTCATACAATACAATTTTATGTTTTTAACTTAACCGTATAAAATGATTCTTTTCTTTAAACGGCGAAACTAGCCAATAAAACGAAAAAACCCGCTGCACCTTCTATAGTAAAGTGTTCAACGCTAATGACAGTTCGATGAACGGTACATGTAATACATATGTACGGTATTCAGTGCAAAAGACATCAACTAAACCGCAAAAAAGTATTATGACAAATTCTTTCTTTTTTAAATAACAAAACCTAGCAAAAAAAACAAAAACAAAAAGAGCGCTAGGCTTTATTGCCTGCAGTCTGCCTCCAAAATTACTTCGACGCCATCAAAGTCATTGTAAGACAGGTAATCTGACGTTTTGTCTGCATTGTCCACTTTGTATTCCTTTAACTCTCTGTTAAGGTAAACAATTATTTCTGGGAACCATCCATTTTCGTACAGGGCATGTGACTTAATTTAGCAATATAATTTAAGAATAATACAAGAATATTTCCAGCCTAAAATCGGCAGAAAAATAAGAATCTTCAGCCTGGGCCGGAAAAACAGCATTCTTATATAAAAAAAATGTATTGATTAATGGATAATCTCCACTGAAAACAGGTCAGAAAGCTGTCAAAAAGATGTACAAACATGAACAAATGATAAAAAAATTCGCATAAATAGCACAATTTAGACTGAAATCTTAAACTTAAGCATGCAGGGCATCATTTTCTGTTGTCTGCGAATTAAAGTAATGTTATTGTCGCTCCCGGAGAGCACGGCTGAAAAAAAAAATGCTTCACCCATAGTTAGAGGCATGCGTTAGATAACAGTGATGAATAACCCACGAGGCGCGGAGACAGTAATTGTGGTACTTCCTGTTTTCTTTCCTACAATGTCGCGTCAAACCAGCGCGTTTTTAGTTTTAATAAGTTGTATTAAATAGCAGCTATTTAATTGTGATGTTTTTCTGTTGTCTGCGAATTAAAATAATTTTATTGTCGCTCCCGGAGAGCACAGCTGGAAAAAAATGCTTCACCTATAGTTATAGGCGTGCGTTAGATAAGAGTGATGAATAACCCACGAGGCGAGGAAACAGTAATTGTGGTACTTCCTGTTTTCTTTCTTACAATGTCGCGTCAAACCATTGCGTTTTTATTTTTAAACAGTTGTATTAAATAGCAGCTATTTAATTGTGATGTTTTTCCTTCTGCTGCCCTTTTACCCATTTCAGCCATCTCAAATTTCCCAATAAATGCCAGTAAATCTACTAAAACGGTCTACTTCTTGTGACAAACTAATAAGAATCCGAGAACCAATAACAAAGCTAGAAATTCAACAACAGATGGTTTAAATTTAAATAACTAAGAGAATTAAATATCGCCTTGACTATTTTTCTGTTTTTGTCGACCGCCGTTTACATTTGAAATTTCCTTTTATCATAGAACCTGCTTTAACTCATAACAACAATCAAGTCTTCGTTTCTTCTCGTCCTTTCACGATTAAATCATTGACACCGACTAGGAATTCTTCTTATGTATAGATTCATAACAAAGTAGATTTTATATATTATTAAAGGTGTGTATAAATCCTTACCCCACAGTTGTCATCGTAACTATTGCCCACCACAAACCTTCTTGAGCTCCGCGCCAAAATGACTGTGGAAAATGCCCCGAATTTGCCCTGTGATCCTACAAGAGAGGCACATAATTTTAATGTTATTTCGGTGTGTTAAATGTTGAAACTAACTGTAAGCCACCAACCAACTGACCGACTGTTTTGGACTCAATGACTGACTGAGTAACTACCAAAGTCTCCGCTACTGCGTTAATTAATTAGTTTTACTTCGTTAAAAAATTACTCAGAGCTTAATGACCACTGTGACTAATACACTAAGGCAACCATAAATTGGCGCTTTCGCGAAGCCCGAACTCATTTTACAAACTACCTCCCGCTGTTCTTGAATGAATTTTTATTTAAGTTGTTCACGAGGTAAAAATGTCGATTTTGCAGACACCACCAGATTGGTTATAACCCGCTGGGCAGCAGCTTCGAGTCGTCATATCTACCATTATTTTGCCACGACTGGAACACCTTATCTAATGAACAGGAGCGAAATTAACCTAGAAATACGAATGTGACTCACGCGATCGAAAGTTGATTCGTCTGAGTTCTTTGATGAACAAATTATGGGTTCTTGGGTTCTCAGCCTTCTACCTCATTTTGCGTGAAATAATGATAATATGAAGGATTTTTTTAAAATTAATACTTACCAAAAACCAGATTGTGATTCCTGATATTGCAGCAGCCATCAGTGATAAAGCAAACAGCTTCCACATTTGAGCCAGCGCAATTAAAATTTGGTTTACAGCGTTGGTAGAGGTTTCCTTCGTGGCTAAGTAAGGTCTTGGTAGCCTTCTCAGTAAAAGTTTGGGTTTCTGCGAGATGACCGGGAAGCTAATTTCCATCACTGGTTTATAGCAAGAACCGTTGCTCTTCTTACGTTTCTGTATGCTTTTAGCAAGGCAATTATTTGTGTCATTTGCGATTTTACGAACGATCCTTTCCCATACAGCTGACTCCGCGCTCTTGAGACCGTCGGGTAAAAACTCGAATGGAAACTTTTCGTTTTTTATAATCTCAAAACAATCGGGCTGATTTTGTGATAGGCCATTACCTATCACGCTTAGCGCAAGAAAAAGACAGCTGAGAAAAACCTTTAGAGGCATTTCCCAACAAAAGTACAATTATCACTCACGTTTTCCTCTTTCTTGCAATGCTCACTGTGTTTAAGGTAACATAATGCAAGAATTATGTCAATTTAATTAACCAACGGTTTTATTGCGTTTTATGACGTCTATCAGTAAAACGTATTACACTGCACTAAATAGTAAATATTACTTGGCTATTGGTTAAAGAAACATAATAGTGTACTAATAGGCATAAAAAAAGTATTTTTGTTTAATTATAACCAGATGCTCTTTTATGTTTCTGCTGCAAGCCATGAAAATGCAATGAAGACGATTTTTTTGACTCGCAACAGATCATCAACACAATTGATTGAATTTCATAAAGTAAAATAAATTTGTGAAGCTGGCACTCGTGTTTGTGGTTATATCGTGTAGGAGGAAGCTAAGCTGTTCTAAGAAACAACAGCAACACTTCTAGTAAGTTGACTTCATAATCATCCATTTTGACACCTTTAAGCCGGGGCTTAAAGGTGTGAAAGCTTTCCCTCCAAAACTAAGCTACTCGCCCGCGCCACATAAATTTAACAACTGACAGACAAATACAATAATGCATTGGGAACTTTCGCCGAATTTGGGTACGATATTTTCTTTGGCACACTTTGTTGACATATCAAGCTTGTTTGGTCTCACCATGCATGGTTATTATAACTCAACGACAAGTCAAAATATGAACCATGACTCTACTTAACTCGCTTTATGCGCCGCTGATACCTAACCGTGCCTTTAGAGAGCTTCGGGCCGAAGCTGCCTAAAGAAAGTGAATTTTCTCTCAAGTTCCGCGCCATCATTGCGCCAATAGCTCGTCCTTGTTCCGTGTCTCTGTCTGGTCTTAGGCCCCGTCTCACACTAAGTCGGAGGAATTTGAAAACGGAGGTTTCACTCTGAAAACGCATCAAATGTTTTTCGTCCACACTAGAAAACGGATAAAATGTTTTCCATCCACACTACGCCGGAGAAATTTGAAAACGTAAACAATCACAGAAACGCTTGAGTGCACCCGTGAGCATGCGCATAGCAAGGTTTTAGTTGAACCCGCGTGGCTAACCGCTTTGTTGTTCCCGCCATCTTTTAAATCATTTCGACCGCCATTTTGAATTTGTGTTTGAGGAAGACTCGGGCAGACAAATCACCTGATTTTCGTGACGTCATCGTTTTCGAAAAGCTCCGATTTCAAATGTTTTCCTCCCACACTAAAATGCAAAGCTCCGTTTTTAAGAGCGTTTTCGCAAAGCTCCGTTTTCGGTAGACAATTTCTCCGGATAAGTTTGGGCGGAAGGCCTAATCAGAGAAATAAAGCTTCGTTTTCATACTCCTCCGGCGTAGTGTGGTCGGGGCCTTGGTATAAACCTACTAACGCTTTATCATGAATACCGTTTTCCTATTGCCTACAACGCTACTCACTATCTATATTCTGTTGCAGATAGCTAACCTAGAGGACAAAACGGTAGCTGGCTTTTTGCGCTCTCTTAGTATCTGTGAAGAGTATTTAAGTAAAGTTTTGAACGACTCGTAGATTTGTACTATTAGATTATTTATTCCTGATGACCCAACTACCACGCGAGCTAATAATCTTAAGGACGTTAAGTACTCGATCACTTTTTTACACGCTGTTTGCTAAAATAGCATTTATAATTTATTTGGCTCCAGGACAAAAATATAGCATCTGGTAGTTCTACTTTAGCAAAATGATTGGCAACCGTCGTAAAGAGCTTTTAACTGTTGGTTGATAGAAGAAAATACTGTTATCGATATCTTCAACTGACTTGTGTACACAAATGCCTTTTAAGACTCTTCTTCGTATTTTTACAGCCTTATGCGTTGCTGCAGATGACGCGTGTACTTTATTCAATGGAATTGACGTCCAAGGGGAGGGGTGGGGGTATTGCGCAGGAAAAATGGAAGAGGCGGATCTGTTGTTCAGAGAAAAGCAAAAATTTCTAGTCTCGCTTCATACTACGTAGATTGGAGTTTAAAAGGACTGTCCGTATCTATCGAACCTTAATATTTGAAGACTGGAATATCTTTTACCACGCGATGCAGACTAATAAGAACTGCTGACAGGAAACAAAAACTAAATGGACTTTCGCTATATTGTAAGCAAGCTGGGGGGAAATGAATAATATGGTGTAAATAATTAATTATTCAAGATTCTATATCCGATTTTATAACCTGCGTTACACAATTTTAAGAAGACATGGAATTGTTGTTTCTTCATTTATTTTCAAGGATTTCTTGCAGATAGTTTGACTGGCAGTCGTTGTTGTCTGTTTATGTTGAAATAAGTGCGAACGAAAAACTGAAAATGAAAGATGTTGAAGTTATTATGCAGTATTCAATGATGTTTTAATCTGGTAATCTATTTATATCACAACGGTTTGCGTGCCACGAGAGTTCTAATGCTCTGAAAGCCCTTTAGCAGATAAGGAAAAAGGCGAAAATTCAAATTCTCGATTATTAACAAAGAAAAAAGGGAGGAGGTAATGATTATAATAATAATAATAATAATAATAATAATAATAATAATAATAATAATAATAATAATAATAATAATAGTTAAAACAATGTTTTAAAAGACCATTATTTATACAGCAGCTGCCCCTACAGTTAAGAACAAATGTGTGATATGTGTCGCCCTGATAATATCTGTGTGCGAATGTCTTTATACGATCACAAAGCCAATTCTGATCCTTTTTTCAAGTCGAAAAGCAGAACGGAATTGTCGTCTGAAATCCAGCAAACTCATTGGTCAAGAGCAAACAAACCTGTCTAACCGGTCCTCTGGAGTACAAATACCGCGTGATATTTGTACTCGTTTTGGGCGTTATTTGTACTCTACGAGGAGCAGTTGGATAACAAATATTTTTTGCGGTATATACTCTTTTGCGATTGATGCAGATCCTCCTCAGGACTTGCAAGTTTTAATCGGTTTCAAGATCGGTCATCTTTTTGGCAGCTTTCTTATGTGTTCCGTTAGATTTGACCAATGAAAATCAAGGGCTTATGGTGGCTGTGGTCAACGTGTTAAAATTAACAGTTGACTCATGCATTGTCAAGAAGTTACAAATAAACCAGAAACTAGATTGGTTCTCGTTGTCTTTCCATCAACGTCGTTAAAATTTTGTAATATTTCAATTCAAATCGACGAAGGAATCAGGCAAAGCTACGGCCTACTAAAGTTTAATGAAGCGAAAATTGACCGTTGTGACGCCAGGTGTTTAATTTGGTAATTTTCTCATTTTCGTGATCTTCTAACGCTAGCGAGTGTTATCGCGTTATAACGCACGCTGTTCTTGTGTATACTGGATTGGACTGCTATGTTGAATCAGTCTTGAAGCCGTCATCCACTTATTGTCCACATCGTCTGTGCACTTGTTGTCATAACAGCTTTTGATTCTTCGTGATATTGAACAGAAATCACAAAAAGTATGACGAAAGGGTGCATCATCCAAAGCTTTGTCGACCGATGATTAAAATGTCAACCTTTCAAGTACCGGGGTCTAAATACTTAAATGTGACAGCGCGATGCTGTTAGTGAATTCTTGTGTGCCTGTCATTACTTGGCTGTGTAGCCGCGTGATGCGATTCCAGTCGAGCCGCAAAAATTGGCCTTTGCTCACCATAGAGCCTCCAGTAGCTCAGTAGTTATGGCATCCGACTAGATCACAGAGGGTCGCGGGTTCAAATCTCGTCTGGAACTCGGATTTTTTTCGGAGTCCTCCTTACATTTAAAATCATGTTCTTGTTGTTGTGTTTCGTCTTTGATATACTCACTTTGGAAGTTGGTTGGCTGCATCTTGATGTGCTTTAATTTGACAGTGCGATGCTGTTAGTGAGTTCTTGCGTGCCAGCCATTACTTGGCTGCGTAGCCGGGTGATGCGGTTCCCGGCAGTCGAGATCCACAAATTGACCCTTGCTAACCATAGAGTCCCCAGTAGCTCATTGGTTAGAGCATCTGACGAGTTCTCGATACAACTGATTACAGCAGCAATTGACCTCATTAGTCAGGTTAACATTAATTGCTCAGTAAATTTTAAAAATTCTAAGAAAGGACGCTCCTCTTATATTGCCTGTTAAGTTGTTCCATAAACGTGATTTTGTGTAGGATTTATGCAAATACTTTTAAGTTATTTAAGGTAGGCTGATTGAGCTTACAATCGCTTTCAGGTATAACATGGAATAGAAACAACAAAAAAACTACCTCATACAGACCATTTTGTTTTCAGGGTTTTCTATAATAGGAGCTAATTGGCTCTTGCATATGGCTGTTCTTTAGTGCACCGTAATTGGACGAGTGTATCTCGCGGAACCATGGTTACGCTCTCGATGAATACCAGATACTTAACATATACACGACTGCGGTCACAAAATTAGCGTCTGAAGCGGTAAAAAGCAGTTCGAATTCACTATCTGACAATCGTTTCTAGAAACGGGAATCTGTGAAGGTGTTTTTGGGGACAACGATGTCTTTCTTAATCTCTCTACCGGTTATGGAAAATCTTTCATCTTTCGATGCCTGCCGATTGTCGCGGATATTGTTCATTCTAAACCAAAACATGCATACATGACAAGTACCTGTGGGGCTGTGAATGCTAACCAAACGTTGAAAGCGGCAAAGAAAATAAACATGCCATTCCATTAGCAACTCCGAACAACATTTCAGTAAAACTTTGGCATCTAAAATATGCCTTTTCAGATAATTCCATCAAGAGCGTAACCATGGTTCCACGAGATCCACTCGTTCAATTACGGTGCACGAAAGAACAGCCATATGCAAGAGCCAATTAGAACCTATTATAGAAAACCCTGGTAACACGCGGGGGGCGGAGCAAGCTTTTGGTCGCTGATTCGCAGACGGACTACACCGAGGTTTGGTTTGTCTGCAACGCAGGCTACCCAAGGGCTGGGACAAGTCAACTTGAAATAAAACTGATTCCCGCAATTACTAGTTCTTTAGGGAAACAATTCAGTAGTTCGAAATAGCAGATAGTATCTAACTGAAAGTCAAATCTTAGGGAAATAGTTTTGAGTTCGAAATAATTTGGCATTACAAGCGACTTCGACTTTGGTCGCAAAACTGTTTTTATATAACGGTAATGAGAACAATCCATCAAAGACAGGTAGCATCAATGGCCTACTCTCCTCTTCCTCAGCATTCGGGATGTCCAGAAAACAGTAACAATTCAGTGCTACAAGAGTGCCATAAATAAGTCGAATGTCAAAAGTCGAACATTTTATCTCACACGGAGCCTAACACGTGCGCTCGGTAATGTTTGCAGTATTTTCTCGGCAGAGTTTGGTCTGCATCTACACAGTGGAAATTAACTTTCCAAGCAGACATTCATCACACTTCAAAAAGGTCCGAGAAAATGTTTTGTCATTGGAAACTTTGACCTCAATTCAATGCAAGATATGGCTTTAGAAGTTATTACTCTTCCCAGTAGACCACGACACACACGATTTTTTTTGCCGTCTTTAGAGTAACGTTCTTGATGCCGCGAGTTTGTTTGAAACCAATCACGTGTTACATTGAAATACACCACGTGACGGCATTTTTCGTGTCTATCGTCATGTTCATTCAAAACGTGTTTACCTTCAAGAGGAAAGTTTACCTTGGTTTTTGTCTGCCGTAGAACTGTCAGCGTGGCTGCTGTTTATCACCTAAAGATATAATATGATCAAAACGCCCGGTAAGCTTTCCTCTTGAAGATAAACATGTTGTGAATGAACATCACGTTGTACGAAAAAGTCATGACGCCACACAGAATAAAATGTTCTCACGTGGTGCATTTCAATGTACCACAAGATTGTTTTGAAGCAAACTCGAGGCATCAAAAACGTTACTCCGAAGGCGGCAAAAAAATTGGTGGGTGACGCAGTCTACTGTGAAGGGTAATAACAGTCGACTCAAAGTTACCATGTTTTCCAGCAGTGGCTATCTTACTCCACCGGCCGAAAGACAACAAACAAAAACATAATATGTGGTTACTAGAAGGGTAATCGGACACTCGTCAGATATAAAGTTTCTTTCTTTCTTACCTGATAAGAATTTGACTGTCATGTTAAGTCTTTTTTTATGTTCTTTCATTCTGTTTAAGAAAAGATTTCCGTTCTCTACCCGTGAAGTTTTATTTATAAAGTGCGTTGTATTAATCAAGAAATCGGTGGGCGGGCATAAGACAACAACAACCAATTGTTGTAATCGCCACGAGGCTCTTTCAAACAAGCTGAATTAAGGTGTCCTATCACTAATTCGCTGAAAGCCGGGTGTGCACAAAATTTCGGGAGGAAAAACGAATTGTACTTGAACCAACGAGCCGATCGGGGAAGGGTAGAACAACAAACAGATTAGGTTAAGCGTAACACGGACATTAAATATTACATAAACAAGATTCTACTCCAGTCACAGACGAATTTCTCGATAAATATCGGTATGACATGATTTAGTTGTGCGATCCTTCCTGACTAAGAGGTAGCACGTCACCTGGAGCAGTGCAGGTAATTTAAGATAAAGAACTAACAGAGCTGCGTCACGGTTAAACCGTTTGAAAAATTTAGCCTAATTTTTTTTAAAATGTCGTTGTTTGTAATCCGTCTATTCTCCATCCTGAACCATCCTTGTTCCTTTATGGTTTATTATTATGTCTTTAGTGTTTTTCTATCTTTCTAAAGTATTATTTTTAGGTTTTCTTCAA
>JAHPZR010020110.1:7500-15000 GCA_019787425.1 Platygyra sinensis
AGCAATTATTGAATTCGGCTGTCGTAGGATATGAAGAATTCTGCAGATCTCGGAGGGTGTTATCCACCTCGGCCTTCGGCCTCTGTGGATAACACCCTCCTTGATCTGCAGAATTCTTCATATCCTACTCCGCCTCATTCAATAATTGCTAAATATATCATATCTGTTTCTGCCAGCACACTCTAGCTAACATCGATATTCCCTTTCAAGCAAGAAGTGCGAACCGCACGCGTTTTGAGAAAGCATTCCTGGTGTTCTTCCACATTTAGAACGAAGAATATACACATATATGAGGTACATATACCTTGTCTGTTTCTGCTGGCGCACTCTAGCTGCGATCGATATTCCCTTTCGATCAAGAATTATGAACAGCACGCGTTTTAAGAAAGCATTTCTGGTGTTTTTTTTTTTCACATTTAGAACGAAGAATATACACATATCTTGTCTGTTTCTGCCAGCGCACTCTTACTACGATTAGTGTTCCCTTTTGAGCAAAAATTACGGGCCGCACGCGTTTTCTAGGAAGCATTTCTGGTATTTTTCAGGATTAAAAACGAGGAATATACACATACATAATATTCACTTCAAGCAAGAATTACAGATCGCATTCGACTGCACTCCAAAGCTGTTTACTGTTGACAAAGTGACATGCACGAATTGCGAATCGAACGATCCGTTAACACACATGGCTTGAATTTATTCTCTCCCTAATGAGATCCAACATACGATCAGCAAACTCTACTCTACGAACCGCTAGGGCCCTTAACGCTCCGTACGAATCGGACGAACTGAATCTCTACTCTACGGACCACAAGGGCACCTAACGATCCGTACAAATCGAAGGAACTGAATTTGCTTTTAGCGGATCGTTACAATGCGGGTGTATTGGACATGGGTGGAGGCCCACGTATGATACTTGATATATATTTTAATGATGGTGCAGTCAGTTGAATCTCAATGTTATATCACCCTCCCTTATTTGCCAGTCGAAAATCCTAACTGAAAATCCTAACTGGACCTAACTTTGACCTAACTAGAAAAAAAAAAAAAAAAAAAAAAAAAAAAAAGCTAGAAGAAAAAGAGCTACGCCTTTAGGCAGGCCTAAATCTATATATTATGCTTCCAACTCCTTATATCACCTTATATAATTATTTGGCAGTCGAAAATCCGGCGCGTGTGTTTCTGCAGGTACTCGCTAAGAATTCTAGTCTTTGACTTAACTGGAAAAAAACATCTGGTCAATGTTTTCTAGTTGACTGAGGTGCCTCCAACCTGCCTTCTTTTGGAATTTTAAAAGTTATCGTAACTTTCTGATCAGTTGGCTGTTTCCTAAATTGTGAAAAACGTATATAAACCCATGATTTTTCTATTTACTTTTTTAGCCGTTCCAATGCCAGTAATACTGCTTGAGGTTTCTGAAAAGATCGACAAATGTGACTTTATTTTGAAGTGGAAAGAGACACGTGACAATGGTGCCCCTATAACAAAATACACGGTTTACCAAAGAACAGTGAATGGAAATGGTGAGGTGCAGCCATGGAAAGGCATCCATTCTTCCCTTGATCGCGAATATCATGTGCTTAACCTGGAGAGGGGAAAACTCTATGAGTTCAAGGTAACCGCCACAAACGAGGTTGGGGAAGGGATGGAAGATGAGCAGTTCTGCAAAAATGTCAACGTAGAGGCGGGTTAGTTTATCTGAATGACAATGTTGACGTTTTGACATTAATTTACCATATAGGTGGTGTACATTCTATGAATGCATTTGCAAAGGTATGTTTTACTGTGGCCATTACTTAGTTGGTCTTCGTCATGTTTATTTAGTCCCGTCGGACGAAGGACTTTTCCTACTTGATTGGCGTCGATTTTAACAACCCAAACGGGTCGCCACGCTTAGACTAATTAGATCTGCTACGAACGTCCCTTGTGTATAGAACTGCAAAATAAATGTGAGTAGCGTTTGACTCCTCACGGGGTCAATTACGAAAGCGATTAAGAAGCCTTAAGGGCTGTGGAATATTCTATATTACGCGAATGCCAGCACAAGACAGTCACCCCTCAAGACAGTGGAAGCTTGTCTGACAGGAAGAGACTACAGGTGCTTTTTGCGTGAACCGCGCTGGCATGGGCACTAAACTAGTAACGAAACTGCTGTACGCGATAAGCAAACTCGAGCTTACATTCTATGAATGCACTTGTCGAGATTGTAATTATTTTGCTGTGACCATTATTCAGTCAGTCAACCAATCAATCAATCAATCAATCAATAAATCAATCGATCAATCGATGGATGGATCGATCAATCAGTCAATCAATCAATTGCTACTTAACAATTATTCCTCGAGCCCGAATGGGCTCTGAGTCAATAGCCCATGAGGTCGAAGGCCGAATGGGCTATTGACTCAGAGGCCATGAGGGCGAGAGGAATAATTGTTTTAGTAAAATCTAAGTAGTTGGTCAAAAAACTATCGAGACAAAACATCTTTCGCTAGTTAAAGCGATTCAGCCGCCATTGTTTTGGTTTTCAAAGCCGGCGCTTTTCGCTGCTAGTGGGCTATAACAAATAGCCTACTAGTAGCTCAACCAATCAGCACGCAGCATTGATAATAGACCACTAGTTGGATTTTACTAATACTATTTAGCCTGGACTTTCCATTTTCAGCTGACAGAGCTCGATATCAAGGCAAATTCGCCATGTTTTCAGTATACGCGTGCACGAGAGCACGCTAAATGAAGCCATAAATTATGCGCACTAAGGATGCGCAGTGCAAATGTGAGGAATCACCTTAAGTTAAGGTTAATGCCCACTAGCATTGTTAAGAAATAGTTCAAAACGCAATGGTAAGAGAGTACACGAGTGAGATGTAACACTGTTGAAAACATATACATTAACAAAGTTAACAATCCGTACCATGATACCGAGTTATCCTCGTCCAAGAGACCGAGCCAATTATAAGGAAAGTGCCGCTTGTCTGATCACCGAAGCAAGTAATAGTTCTCATTTTCATATTCCTGTAATTTTCTGTTCTCTAATTTCCTAGCCATGCAGTATCAGAGATATTTTTTTCTTTTTAATACCTTTTCTCATCTTAGAAATTAAAACAAAAATGCGTTCAGCGTAGAGCCACTATAGCACAAGGACAGCAACATGTTTCAACCGCCTATATGCAAAGGCTAAGAAATTTTCGCCGTCTCGGGCACAAATCAAGGATTCTGGTCTCACTCGGGTGAATTAAGGCCTGGGTCAAAAATCGTTGCGATAATTGGGACGATTTTTAAGTGATCATGCTTTACATCGTAATAGCAGGGCTTAACACCCTCAATTGTATCAAATGAAGCAACTTAACCATTTTCTCTTTGGAACCACAGGGTCACGTGATTGACCACGCCCTAAAATGCGAGAAAAACCATCACTTGGATTCCCACTATTAGACACGTAGAAAAATTAAGTTTTCATTCATTAAATCTTTGACTCTGACTAGGTGTAAAGGAATCCGATTGGAATGGCATTGTACATAAAATTGATCCATTGCTATTTGCTGTTTTCTGCTAGTGCCAGTCCTTCCCCAAGCTTAAATTGTAACACTAAGAACATATGAAATCATTTTGCCTCATTCCAGGCAGTTTTTCAAAGTAAGTATTATCGGTCATTATTCAGATGAAAAGTTGGTTCAGTAGCTTATTGCTAAATAGTGGGAATTTCGAGTCAAAGAATTTTGAGTAAAGTTGGGCGTGGTTAGCCACGTGACAGACATATGTAATATATTCTAACTCAATTTTGCAGGGCTTATGCTTACAATTGACCTTAAATTGTCATCTTGGAGATAGTTTTTATTTCTCTCATTTTAGACCACCCCCCTTAAAATGTACAGAGACCCAGGCCTTAATTCACTTGAGCACTTAGGGTGTTGACGACGAAACATCACCATTTTTAGCTGTCAAAGTATCGTTTAGGGCTCACTAGAAGAAATAATAATTGAAAGAAACGCTCTTATTTAATTTCTGTTTTCAGGCTTGATTTCTACTGATTACATGTACACGAGTCGGGTCTTTAAGTGCCCTCGGGAACCTCTCTTGAACAATAGCTAGTAATCGAAGCTACTCCGTTTTAAGTTGTATCTTTTAGGGGTATAATGAAGCTCACCAACGTCCACACAACTCTCCCGTAGGAGTTAAATTCAAATTTTCCGAAGAGCATTCCTCGCGGCTTTTTCATATGGGAGCTCCCCCGGGTTTCCAATTGTCTAACGGGAAGTGAAGGAGTGATGGAGTGAAATCATGTCCACTACTACAACTTGTTAATATTTTGCAAGTTAAAAATAGAGGACTGTTGGTCTTTTAAAACCCATTGTGTGTGGAGTAAATATTGTGGTTATAACATTAAACATTGAAAGCGTAAAACTGAAGTTGCTCCGTTGCTTTCTTGCAATAAGGATATCAACAATTCTAAGTTTACCGAGCCTGAATATGAAGTCGAGATTATTTGACGCCTAGCAAGCAGTTCACCAAAACCAAAAGTTAGAGCGCCATGTGACGATATGTTCTAACTATCGCACAAAACTAGACTAGGGTGAATGAAGCATAAGTTTCAGCACCCGATGGGGAAGACTCCCGTGTAAAAACTGGCGTTCTCGTCAGAAATTTCGAAAAGAACCCCTAAGCGGATGATGTATCAAGATCTTGTTTTTTAGGCGTGGTTGAAAGTCTTTTTTCTCCCCTCAGAGAATATGTCTAGAGTCGACTAAAATTTGACGACGGAAGGTCAAATATTTGTTATATTTTTTTATATACATTATTTGAAAAGCTCTCTCGTCCCTCACTATCATTTATGTGAAGATATTTTCATAGGAATCTGTAGATTAGCCTTCTACGATTCAACTTTTACAAGCTTAAAATATTTGAAGGTTTCGCGCATGGGGAAAATTAATTATTTTCAAGAAGTATTCTTAAGACTCCTAAGTGAATGAAGTACACGTCTTCGAAATTTAATTATTCTGCAACCAAAAAGACAACGCAACATTCTCTAAAATAAACCCAGTATACACTTAAACATTGCACAAAGATATCTGAGTGTTTTAAAGTCCCAATATTTAAAAAGTTTTGCATACGAGGCTCTCTAACCTTTTTTTGATAAAATGGTGCGTCAAATGACGATTTTAATGGCATTTGCTACTTTACATATTTCTTTGAAATAAAAGTATATTTTGCCAAAAACAATTATCCAGTTGTTTTTGTCATGCCCTAGCCTATGTATCTAGAGAATATGAGCGAAATAAAATTTTCGACCCTTGCCGAGTTATTTTTTCTATCCATGATCAGGGACTACATGAGATAGGTACATGAGAAGAGGTATCTCAAACAGCCTTTTCTCCTTCAGATACACAAACAAAGAGGAAAGTCCAGGCTAAATAGTATTAGTAAAATCCAACTAGTGGTCTATTATCAATGCTGCGTGCTGATTGGTTGAGCTACTAGTAGGCTATTTGTTATAGCCCACTAGCAGCGAAAAGCGCCGGCTTTGAAAACCAAAACAATGGCGGCTGAATCGCTTTAACTAGCGAAAGATGTTTTGTCTCGATAGTTTTTTGACCAACTACTTAGATTTTACTAAAACAATTATTCCTCTCGCCCTCATGGCCTCTGAGTCAATAGCCCATTCGGCCTTCGACCTCATGGGCTATTGACTCAGAGCCCATTCGGGCTCGAGGAATAATTGTTAAGTAGCAATTGATTGATTGACTGATTGATCGATCCATCCATCGATTGATCGATTGATTTATTGATTGATTGATTGATTGATTGGTTGACTGACTGAATAATGGTCACAGCAAAATAATTACAATCTCGACAAGTGCATTCATAGAATGTAAGCTCGAGTTTGCTTATCGCGTACAGCAGTTTCGTTACTAGTTTAGTGCCCATGCCAGCGCGGTTCACGCAAAAAGCACCTGTAGTCTCTTCCTGTCAGACAAGCTTCCACTGTCTTGAGGGGTGACTGTCTTGTGCTGGCATTCGCGTAATATAGAATATTCCACAGCCCTTAAGGCTTCTTAATCGCTTTCGTAATTGACCCCGTGAGGAGTCAAACGCTACTCACATTTATTTTGCAGTTCTATACACAAGGGACGTTCGTAGCAGATCTAATTAGTCTAAGCGTGGCGACCCGTTTGGGTTGTTAAAATCGACGCCAATCAAGTAGGAAAAGTCCTTCGTCCGACGGGACTAAATAAACATGACGAAGACCAACTAAGTAATGGCCACAGTAAAACATACCTTTGCAAATGCATTCATAGAATGTACACCACCTATATGGTAAATTAATGTCAAAACGTCAACATTGTCATTCAGATAAACTAACCCGCCTCTACGTTGACATTTTTGCAGAACTGCTCATCTTCCATCCCTTCCCCAACCTCGTTTGTGGCGGTTACCTTGAACTCATAGAGTTTTCCCCTCTCCAGGTTAAGCACATGATATTCGCGATCAAGGGAAGAATGGATGCCTTTCCATGGCTGCACCTCACCATTTCCATTCACTGTTCTTTGGTAAACCGTGTATTTTGTTATAGGGGCACCATTGTCACGTGTCTCTTTCCACTTCAAAATAAAGTCACATTTGTCGATCTTTTCAGAAACCTCAAGCAGTATTACTGGCATTGGAACGGCTAAAAAAGTAAATAGAAAAATCATGGGTTTATATACGTTTTTCACAATTTAGGAAACAGCCAACTGATCAGAAAGTTACGATAACTTTTAAAATTCCAAAAGAAGGCAGGTTGGAGGCACCTCAGTCAACTAGAAAACATTGACCAGATGTTTTTTTCCAGTTAAGTCAAAGACTAGAATTCTTAGCGAGTACCTGCAGAAACACACGCGCCGGATTTTCGACTGCCAAATAATTATATAAGGTGATATAAGGAGTTGGAAGCATAATATATAGATTTAGGCCTGCCTAAAGGCGTAGCTCTTTTTCTTCTAGCTTTTTTTTTTTTTTTTTTTTTTTTTTTTTTTCTAGTTAGGTCAAAGTTAGGTCCAGTTAGGATTTTCAGTTAGGATTTTCGACTGGCAAATAAGGGAGGGTGATATAACATTGAGATTCAACTGACTGCACCATCATTAAAATATATATCAAGTATCATACGTGGGCCTCCACCCATGTCCAATACACCCGCATTGTAACGATCCGCTAAAAGCAAATTCAGTTCCTTCGATTTGTACGGATCGTTAGGTGCCCTTGTGGTCCGTAGAGTAGAGATTCAGTTCGTCCGATTCGTACGGAGCGTTAAGGGCCCTAGCGGTTCGTAGAGTAGAGTTTGCTGATCGTATGTTGGATCTCATTAGGGAGAGAATAAATTCAAGCCATGTGTGTTAACGGATCGTTCGATTCGCAATTCGTGCATGTCACTTTGTCAACAGTAAACAGCTTTGGAGTGCAGTCGAATGCGATCTGTAATTCTTGCTTGAAGTGAATATTATGTATGTGTATATTCCTCGTTTTTAA
>JAHPZR010020111.1:7500-12951 GCA_019787425.1 Platygyra sinensis
AAACAAAGAGCGAAATGGCGAAACTCCTTTAAGAACGGGGAAATATTTTGAATGAATAATAAAGCAATTATTGAATTCGGCTGTCGTAGGATATGAAGAATTCTGCAGATCTCGGAGGGTGTTATCCACCTCGGCCTTCGGCCTCTGTGGATAACACCCTCCTTGATCTGCAGAATTCTTCATATCCTACTCCGCCTCATTCAATAATTGCTAAATATATCATATCTGTTTCTGCCAGCACACTCTAGCTAACATCGATATTCCCTTTCAAGCAAGAAGTGCGAACCGCACGCGTTTTGAGAAAGCATTCCTGGTGTTCTTCCACATTTAGAACGAAGAATATACACATATATGAGGTACATATACCTTGTCTGTTTCTGCTGGCGCACTCTAGCTGCGATCGATATTCCCTTTCGATCAAGAATTATGAACAGCACGCGTTTTAAGAAAGCATTTCTGGTGTTTTTTTTTTTCACATTTAGAACGAAGAATATACACATATCTTGTCTGTTTCTGCCAGCGCACTCTTACTACGATTAGTGTTCCCTTTTGAGCAAAAATTACGGGCCGCACGCGTTTTCTAGGAAGCATTTCTGGTATTTTTCAGGATTAAAAACGAGGAATATACACATACATAATATTCACTTCAAGCAAGAATTACAGATCGCATTCGACTGCACTCCAAAGCTGTTTACTGTTGACAAAGTGACATGCACGAATTGCGAATCGAACGATCCGTTAACACACATGGCTTGAATTTATTCTCTCCCTAATGAGATCCAACATACGATCAGCAAACTCTACTCTACGAACCGCTAGGGCCCTTAACGCTCCGTACGAATCGGACGAACTGAATCTCTACTCTACGGACCACAAGGGCACCTAACGATCCGTACAAATCGAAGGAACTGAATTTGCTTTTAGCGGATCGTTACAATGCGGGTGTATTGGACATGGGTGGAGGCCCACGTATGATACTTGATATATATTTTAATGATGGTGCAGTCAGTTGAATCTCAATGTTATATCACCCTCCCTTATTTGCCAGTCGAAAATCCTAACTGAAAATCCTAACTGGACCTAACTTTGACCTAACTAGAAAAAAAAAAAAAAAAAAAAAAAAAAAAAGCTAGAAGAAAAAGAGCTACGCCTTTAGGCAGGCCTAAATCTATATATTATGCTTCCAACTCCTTATATCACCTTATATAATTATTTGGCAGTCGAAAATCCGGCGCGTGTGTTTCTGCAGGTACTCGCTAAGAATTCTAGTCTTTGACTTAACTGGAAAAAAACATCTGGTCAATGTTTTCTAGTTGACTGAGGTGCCTCCAACCTGCCTTCTTTTGGAATTTTAAAAGTTATCGTAACTTTCTGATCAGTTGGCTGTTTCCTAAATTGTGAAAAACGTATATAAACCCATGATTTTTCTATTTACTTTTTTAGCCGTTCCAATGCCAGTAATACTGCTTGAGGTTTCTGAAAAGATCGACAAATGTGACTTTATTTTGAAGTGGAAAGAGACACGTGACAATGGTGCCCCTATAACAAAATACACGGTTTACCAAAGAACAGTGAATGGAAATGGTGAGGTGCAGCCATGGAAAGGCATCCATTCTTCCCTTGATCGCGAATATCATGTGCTTAACCTGGAGAGGGGAAAACTCTATGAGTTCAAGGTAACCGCCACAAACGAGGTTGGGGAAGGGATGGAAGATGAGCAGTTCTGCAAAAATGTCAACGTAGAGGCGGGTTAGTTTATCTGAATGACAATGTTGACGTTTTGACATTAATTTACCATATAGGTGGTGTACATTCTATGAATGCATTTGCAAAGGTATGTTTTACTGTGGCCATTACTTAGTTGGTCTTCGTCATGTTTATTTAGTCCCGTCGGACGAAGGACTTTTCCTACTTGATTGGCGTCGATTTTAACAACCCAAACGGGTCGCCACGCTTAGACTAATTAGATCTGCTACGAACGTCCCTTGTGTATAGAACTGCAAAATAAATGTGAGTAGCGTTTGACTCCTCACGGGGTCAATTACGAAAGCGATTAAGAAGCCTTAAGGGCTGTGGAATATTCTATATTACGCGAATGCCAGCACAAGACAGTCACCCCTCAAGACAGTGGAAGCTTGTCTGACAGGAAGAGACTACAGGTGCTTTTTGCGTGAACCGCGCTGGCATGGGCACTAAACTAGTAACGAAACTGCTGTACGCGATAAGCAAACTCGAGCTTACATTCTATGAATGCACTTGTCGAGATTGTAATTATTTTGCTGTGACCATTATTCAGTCAGTCAACCAATCAATCAATCAATCAATCAATAAATCAATCGATCAATCGATGGATGGATCGATCAATCAGTCAATCAATCAATTGCTACTTAACAATTATTCCTCGAGCCCGAATGGGCTCTGAGTCAATAGCCCATGAGGTCGAAGGCCGAATGGGCTATTGACTCAGAGGCCATGAGGGCGAGAGGAATAATTGTTTTAGTAAAATCTAAGTAGTTGGTCAAAAAACTATCGAGACAAAACATCTTTCGCTAGTTAAAGCGATTCAGCCGCCATTGTTTTGGTTTTCAAAGCCGGCGCTTTTCGCTGCTAGTGGGCTATAACAAATAGCCTACTAGTAGCTCAACCAATCAGCACGCAGCATTGATAATAGACCACTAGTTGGATTTTACTAATACTATTTAGCCTGGACTTTCCATTTTCAGCTGACAGAGCTCGATATCAAGGCAAATTCGCCATGTTTTCAGTATACGCGTGCACGAGAGCACGCTAAATGAAGCCATAAATTATGCGCACTAAGGATGCGCAGTGCAAATGTGAGGAATCACCTTAAGTTAAGGTTAATGCCCACTAGCATTGTTAAGAAATAGTTCAAAACGCAATGGTAAGAGAGTACACGAGTGAGATGTAACACTGTTGAAAACATATACATTAACAAAGTTAACAATCCGTACCATGATACCGAGTTATCCTCGTCCAAGAGACCGAGCCAATTATAAGGAAAGTGCCGCTTGTCTGATCACCGAAGCAAGTAATAGTTCTCATTTTCATATTCCTGTAATTTTCTGTTCTCTAATTTCCTAGCCATGCAGTATCAGAGATATTTTTTTCTTTTTAATACCTTTTCTCATCTTAGAAATTAAAACAAAAATGCGTTCAGCGTAGAGCCACTATAGCACAAGGACAGCAACATGTTTCAACCGCCTATATGCAAAGGCTAAGAAATTTTCGCCGTCTCGGGCACAAATCAAGGATTCTGGTCTCACTCGGGTGAATTAAGGCCTGGGTCAAAAAATCGTTGCGATAATTGGGACGATTTTTAAGTGATCATGCTTTACATCGTAATAGCAGGGCTTAACACCCTCAATTGTATCAAATGAAGCAACTTAACCATTTTCTCTTTGGAACCACAGGGTCACGTGATTGACCACGCCCTAAAATGCGAGAAAAACCATCACTTGGATTCCCACTATTAGACACGTAGAAAAATTAAGTTTTCATTCATTAAATCTTTGACTCTGACTAGGTGTAAAGGAATCCGATTGGAATGGCATTGTACATAAAATTGATCCATTGCTATTTGCTGTTTTCTGCTAGTGCCAGTCCTTCCCCAAGCTTAAATTGTAACACTAAGAACATATGAAATCATTTTGCCTCATTCCAGGCAGTTTTTCAAAGTAAGTATTATCGGTCATTATTCAGATGAAAAGTTGGTTCAGTAGCTTATTGCTAAATAGTGGGAATTTCGAGTCAAAGAATTTTGAGTAAAGTTGGGCGTGGTTAGCCACGTGACAGACATATGTAATATATTCTAACTCAATTTTGCAGGGCTTATGCTTACAATTGACCTTAAATTGTCATCTTGGAGATAGTTTTTATTTCTCTCATTTTAGACCACCCCCCTTAAAATGTACAGAGACCCAGGCCTTAATTCACTTGAGCACTTAGGGTGTTGACGACGAAACATCACCATTTTTAGCTGTCAAAGTATCGTTTAGGGCTCACTAGAAGAAATAATAATTGAAAGAAACGCTCTTATTTAATTTCTGTTTTCAGGCTGATTTCTACTGATTACATGTACACGAGTCGGGTCTTTAAGTGCCCTCGGGAACCTCTCTTGAACAATAGCTAGTAATCGAAGCTACTCCGTTTTAAGTTGTATCTTTTAGGGGTATAATGAAGCTCACCAACGTCCACACAACTCTCCCGTAGGAGTTAAATTCAAATTTTCCGAAGAGCATTCCTCGCGGCTTTTTCATATGGGAGCTCCCCCGGGTTTCCAATTGTCTAACGGGAAGTGAAGGAGTGATGGAGTGAAATCATGTCCACTACTACAACTTGTTAATATTTTGCAAGTTAAAAATAGAGGACTGTTGGTCTTTTAAAACCCATTGTGTGTGGAGTAAATATTGTGGTTATAACATTAAACATTGAAAGCGTAAAACTGAAGTTGCTCCGTTGCTTTCTTGCAATAAGGATATCAACAATTCTAAGTTTACCGAGCCTGAATATGAAGTCGAGATTATTTGACGCCTAGCAAGCAGTTCACCAAAACCAAAAGTTAGAGCGCCATGTGACGATATGTTCTAACTATCGCACAAAACTAGACTAGGGTGAATGAAGCATAAGTTTCAGCACCCGATGGGGAAGACTCCCGTGTAAAAACTGGCGTTCTCGTCAGAAATTTCGAAAAGAACCCCTAAGCGGATGATGTATCAAGATCTTGTTTTTTAGGCGTGGTTGAAAGTCTTTTTTCTCCCCTCAGAGAATATGTCTAGAGTCGACTAAAATTTGACGACGGAAGGTCAAATATTTGTTATATTTTTTTATATACATTATTTGAAAAGCTCTCTCGTCCCTCACTATCATTTATGTGAAGATATTTTCATAGGAATCTGTAGATTAGCCTTCTACGATTCAACTTTTACAAGCTTAAAATATTTGAAGGTTTCGCGCATGGGGAAAATTAATTATTTTCAAGAAGTATTCTTAAGACTCCTAAGTGAATGAAGTACACGTCTTCGAAATTTAATTATTCTGCAACCAAAAAGACAACGCAACATTCTCTAAAATAAACCCAGTATACACTTAAACATTGCACAAAGATATCTGAGTGTTTTAAAGTCCCAATATTTAAAAAGTTTTGCATACGAGGCTCTCTAACCTTTTTTTGATAAAATGGTGCGTCAAATGACGATTTTAATGGCATTTGCTACTTTACATATTTCTTTGAAATAAAAGTATATTTTGCCAAAAACAATTATCCAGTTGTTTTTGTCATGCCCTAGCCTATGTATCTAGAGAATATGAGCGAAATAAAATTTTCGACCCTTGCCGAGTTATTTTTTCTATCCATGATCAGGGACTACATGAGATAGGTACATGAGAAGAGGTATCTCAAACAGCCTTTTCTCCTTCAGATACACAAACAAA
>JAHPZR010020115.1:0-11920 GCA_019787425.1 Platygyra sinensis
ACAATACTGTACCTGAAGACAGGCTTACCCCTGAAAAGCCACCATTTTCATTTGTTGGCATTGATTATTTTGGACCGCTTGAAGTAAAACAAGGAAGATCTCGTGTGAAGAGGTACGGATGCCTTTTTACTTGTCTAACAACCCGTGCGATACGTATTGAAATAGCTCATTCCTTGGGAACGGACTCGATGGTAAATGCACTCAGAAGATTTATCAGTATTCGTGGTTGTCCCGAGTGAATAAGAAGTGACCAAGGCACAAACCTTATAAGGTCGGATAAGGAGTTGAAAGAAGCCATTGAGGGATGGAATCAGCAAAAGGTTAATAGTTTCTGCAATCAGAAAGGGATTGAGTGGATATTCAATCCCCCAACAGCGAGCCACATGGGTGGCGTATGGGAAAGGATGATTCGGTCGGTGAGGCAAATACTTCAAGCCATGTTGAAGGAGCAGATAGTGTCAGATGAAGTTCTCTCGACTGTAATGGCTGAAGTGGTGAATATTTTGAATTCTGGACCACTCTCATGCAACAGCGATAGTCCTCAAGATGAACAGCCGATAACCCCCAACCACTTACTACACCTGAGGTCATGTCCGAGTCTACCCCCAGGTGTATTCAGTAGGGATGATAACAGTTGCAAGCGTGCCTGGTGACAGGCGCAGTATTTAGCCGGCCTGTTTTGGCACAGGTGGATCCGACAGTACTTACCTACACTTTTAAAGAGGAGGAAATGGAACGAGACGATAAGGAACCTTAAGGTTGGTGACCTGGTCCTGTTAGTTGACGAATCCTTTTCAAGAGGCAAATGGCCCCTTGGACGAGTCCTTGATGTTATCGTGAGCCGAGACGGTTTGGTGCGCACTGTCAAGATAAAGACAAGTTCTACTGTAGCAACGCGCGCCAAGAGACAGCGGAGAGGAGAACCTTTGATCTCCGCAAACAGCATACTTACACGCCCAATAACAAAGCTGTGTTTACTTGAGATGGATGGCGAAGCTGAAATTTGATTGACATTGTGATGGACTCAAAGAACTGCCTCGAACTTTACGCGTAAACATTGACTAGAAAAAGGTACATTTGTTGGTTTGATTGAATAGGTAGCTAGAACGTTGTAAATGAGTCCCCTCTGTGGTGTCCTCATTTAGGGGCCGGTGTGACTACCGTAGAACTTCCGGTCACGTGATTCCCACTAGGGAATTGCACGTGGATTGCGTTTTGAGTTTTTCAACAGTTTTTCAACGTCACGTCAAATCAAGTCAAATATTGTATCTTTATGATGAAATGGTCAAATGTATGGTTTTAGCAAGTTCAGTTCGTTGGTAGAACTCACAATCCGTGTCCTTACCAAGGTCAACTTGGATACTGTAACGGAGATACAAGATCTGCTCTCTGGAACACGTACTTTCTATGAAAATCTTTATTCCGCAGAATGAAAATAGTTTCGTAAAACATAGTTTCTTAATTGACGAGTTCCCAAGACTCAAAGATAATGACCAATTTTGTGGAGGTTACATCACAGAGGAAGAACTGTGAAAGGCTGCGATATCAGTGGAAAATAATAAGTTACTACTACTACTACTACTACTACTACTACTATGGAACAATCAAAACATTCAGTCGGATAAAGAAGTAAAGATGTCACAATTTGCTGACGACACCACATAACTCTTAATGAACGACAGCTTCATCACTGAAACCTTTAAAGTCTTCGATCGTTACGAGCGTGCTTCGGGCGCCAAAATTCAGTAATAGAACTAAATGCAAAGGGTTATGGAGTGGGGCGTTTGCCCATTGCACAGACCAACTACACGGGTTTGATTGGTACAATGATTACATACCAAATAAGATTCTTGGACAATACTCTGGTAACATGGATTGCACTGGAAGAAACTGGGAAGCGAAAATTCAGAAACCTAAGGGCCGATTTACATGGTACGACTTTGTTGCATACAACAAGCTTACAACAGGGTTAGGATTCACATGCGTGAGCCATCTCTACTTACGACATGCAAAAATCGCGTGCAATTCCACTCCTGAGGACTGGGGATAGCAACAAAGAAAATGGCAGATGGACGACAAGTTTCGGCTGCAGTCATCGTTGCCCTAATTTGCAAGAGAAGAAAGAGGAAAAGAAAGCCGAAGAAGTTTGGGAAAGGGAATGGCTGAGATGGAGAACAGAAAAAGGGGTTTTCACACAGTTGTTAGAAAAGCTAAGGCTGGAGTAACGTGGAAGACAAGGAGAGTTATCGTAGATACTTGCGGTTAAACACTGAAACATTTCAGGTGAGGTTAATGGTGTCACGCATCAACCTGGAGGAACAATTTATTTCGTTTTGTTCATCCTAAACAGTTAATTGGTTTTCCTTACGTTGTAAGAAAAAAAATATCGCAGTATATCAATGAGAAATTGGTCTTAAATAAGCAAGAAAAGTCCAGTCAGTAGGAAGTGTAGCTGCATGTAGACTTAAAAAATGCAAACTAGGTAGATGCCCTGTTAAACACAAAGTGCATGAAGAAATTGCAGGACACTGGGAAAGTTAAAAAATGGCATCACTTATTTCATGAAAAGAAAAACAGTGTTTATTTATTTTGTACCAAGTCTACAGTCTGCAGTATGCATTTTGTACCTAATCTGCATTTGTACACAGCCTGTACTGATAGAAAAAAATAGCTAGAGGATCACTGTGTTCTCTTGTTAAATGTTACCATTAATTCAAATATTTTCCCATTTCCAGGGTTGTCATAGTAAGCTGGCAACCAGTGCATTTCACCTGCTATTCGAAATACTGCAGCAGCTACTCCGAATGACAGTAGGTTAGTTCAAAGCATGATATTGGAGAAATTAAATGAAAATAGCTGCCTACTTTTTGGATGGAACCTGCTACTCAAAAACCTACTGACAACCCTGCATTTCTGATTGATTAAAACCATATGCATAATTAACCATAACCAGCTGCTGTTGACCAAATTTGAAAAGAACTTTGTCATATTGAACCGATGACATCAAAAGTAATTTCATGTTGAACCGATGACGTCAAAATGATGTCGAAAGTGCAGCCCGCTGCAGATTATTGAACTGTTGACCAAGAAAACCTGGGGACAAGGTTGTTGTATTTGGTGAGCGGAAAAACAAAGAGCGAAATGGAGAAACTCATTCAAGAATGGGGAAATATTTTGAATAAATAATAAAGAAATTATTGAATTCAGCTTTCGTGGGATATGAAGAATTCTGCAGATCTCGGAGGGTGTTATCCATCTCAGCCTTCAGCCTCTGTGGATATCACCCTCCTTGATCTGCAGAATTCTTCATATCCTAGTTCAGCCTCATTCAATAATTGCTAATTATTATACTTATTAAATCCCTTTAAAGATGAATTATTATTATTATTGTTATTGTTATAATTATTATTGTTGTTATTATTATTGGTATAGCTCGAGAGGGTGAAATTTTTCCCAGGTAATTTACTATTTGGCAAAACAAGTTAATCTTGTGCTAATCTACCTTATCATTTTTAGGACCTTCTTGGCAAAGTCACACCATTAATTGAAAAGAAAGAGACAAACATGAGACAGCCAATTTCACGTGGAAAACGTCTGGCAGTGAC
The DNA here is from genome assembly GCA_019787425.1 of Platygyra sinensis. Lineage (NCBI taxonomy): Eukaryota > Metazoa > Cnidaria > Anthozoa > Scleractinia > Merulinidae > Platygyra > Platygyra sinensis. Next base: position 3,606 of record JAHPZR010020115.1, read on the forward strand.
CTTGAGTTTGTTGGCTACAGGAGAGTCATTTTCCAGTCTCTGGTTGTTGATCCGTACGGTTCGTACAGATGGAATAGGCGCTTTTCAATCCGTACACGATCTGAAAACTGCATCTGATTAAGGGGACTTGAATATTTTTCTCTTGTACCGGCGGAAGGGGGTCTCACGGGTTGTCGATCCGTATGGTTCGTACAGATGGAATAGGCGCTTTTCAATCAGTACACGATCTGAAAATTGCATCTGATTACATGTGGAACTACTGTAGAGGAAATATTTGTTCGGATTAAGTTATGTCAATTAAACAATGAAAAAAAATTAACGGAAAAGTGCGATATTGCAAATAACGCAATATAAGAAGGTGAACACCACAACAGATTCATTTTCGCTACACAACATCGTCATGTTCTTTAAGACTTTATCGTGATAGACCACACTTTTATCCAATCCAGATGTAGTAGAGGAATGAAAGTGCCAAACATGAACGCCGGCGATTTATAAAGACCAAGTAACAATAACTTTTAATATGCTTCATTAAATATGCTAAAGCCGCCCCATTACAAACGTGTGATGAAATCAGTGCTTTTAAAAAAATAGGTCCGCAATGCGTTCTTGGGGTCTTATGCTTTATGCTGGTATGCTTTTCTTCCTTTCGGTTGGAATTCTGTTTTCAAATGCCAGTATCTGGGAGTTGTATTGCTACAAGTGAGAAGGTAGACAAGCCCTTACAATTTTTAAGTGGGAAATGTATGGAAGAATACTGTTTGTTTACTTAATACTCACTTTATTCTCTAATAATAATTTAGCTTTTAGTTAGAATGGGACATAACACAACATCTTTCGATTTAGCCCCATTTTTTGCTTAACGCCCCGTCCTAGTTTAACTCTCAGAACTTGGCACTATTTACACATGTCAAGTGAACTTGCACATGTTGTGTCAAGAGGTTTTGCTGGTATGATGACTCAGAATCAGTTTAAATTCATAACTAAGCACTGTGGCATTGTCAGTTGTTTTTTGAATAGTGTTCTCCATCCAAAAAGTACACTAGGCAGTAAGGTTTGGGTTAAAAAACTTGCCGCAAAGCAGCTAGGCAAGATGCACACTGCGTATCGTTCGTACATTGCTTGATTTTTCCACTCTAAATCATTGATATTTGGGAGGTATAACAATCTCTGATATTCCCCAGTTTTAGCTGGGGAATATTGGGTCATTTGATGTGTCAAGACCAACCATGTGCAGGTGAAATATTTGATCGATTATAATATTGTTATAATATTATTGTTTTTATACCATGCCATACAAAAAACAGCCAATCAGAATGCAGGAATTCTGTTGTATATTTGTCAGTATTCCACCAAATCGTCCCATCGATCAGTGCAATTTAACTGCATCACACCCAACCTTCCCATACTGTATTTTCTATGGCATGGTATAAAATAGCTATGTAATCCTTTCTCATGGTATAACTGTGGAATGTCCCACTTGTCACATATTTTCTTGGTAAACACACTCACCTAAAGTGTACCACTCGAAAATGTTGCATAACTAGCAGGTGTTCCATCTCTACCATATTGTATTTGTATTTTGTTTATTATAAGGCAATAAAAAATATGTCATCTTTCTCTTTCTTGGCTTATTTCATGAAGTATGCGATAATACAATTGTCTTTTTAAAAACTTTAAAACCATTGAAATCCAAAAAGAAATTACCATTTTTCAACAGCAGTAGCTTCCTTACTACAGGCAGAAGTGATGTTTTGTCTCACAATAAATTTGGCAATTACTATGCACACAGAAATCCAAGGCTTTGAAATGTTCGATATTTTGCACTTTCTTGGTTTCGTTTCATAAATTTTTTGGGAAAAAGGTTAGTTCAAGTTTCTTTCATATTTTAACCTCATCTTTGGAATATGGTTGTATTGTGTCATTTTTGTGTTTATAACTTTAAGAAAATTGCTATATCTCTTTTAAAAAAAGGAGTTTACTTATTTCCATTAAAGTAAGGACAACAACAATACTTTATTCCACCCCATAATTATTACAAGAGAAAAAATATATATCTTCTATATATATACAACAGATGATTGGGGTGCTGGCTGCCCGAAATAACCTAAAAGTTAAAAATGCCAGGCAGCCAGTATAGCACTTAACTGAAAAAAACTAGAGTCAGTAGATGTTGGATCAATGATATGAAATATTGTAGGACCTGGATTTTCCTCCACATCATTTGCAATGGATGTAAACATGGTAGCATATCATTCGCATAAAGCAAACCATCACCTCATTCCGGAACTTGTAATATCTAGCAAGGTCTGTTATTGTTGGCAAGTAAATAAAAAAACATTTAAGTAAAACGGCATATTCCAAGATCGGTCCCGCTCACATGAAGAAGCATCCTCCGGTATTGTTCGATTGCAATTGTTCCTACGCTAGCGGCTAATAGCACAGACAACAGTAGTGCAAGACTCTTATTCAGTGCGAGTTTTTTTTTAGATTACTATAACTCTTTCAGTTCGAGGTGTAAACCACACTGATAGTCCAAGCCGATAGATAAGCTTACTTACTTGTGAGAGCTTGTGAGATTAATCATGACTCCTGAGAAAGCTTACTTGTGGGATGTGGTGTAGTGCAACCCGCACCGGATTTAAAGCCACTGAATGTGGGCTTGCGAAAGCGTCTAGCTTCAGTGCAATCCAGACTAAACACAAGGCGAGTCTAGATATATGTTGCCTTTCCTCGCCGGGGAAACTCTGCTCAGCAACACCTGAATGAAATAACAGAAAACAAACAAGGCAAAGCAGTGCAGTTAATTTTCGATTCGAAATGAAAGAAAGAATCATAAACGGCGCGACAGAGCAATTTTGAATTGGAACATAACTTACCTTGAACAAATACTACTAATTGCGACGGAAAGTTCTTCAAAATTTTTCCCAACACAGGGAAAACGGCTGCAATTTAAAACTCTGCGACTACAACACACTGGCAGCAATGCAATGGCCGACGAAACAACTTGAAAACAACTAGTACCCAGGCTACTTTATTTACTCTGGGTAATCTGTCACGTGTCATCTCGTCCTCAAAGTGACACACATCCAAGATTGCCTCTGACTTAGGGTCTGTATGCAGAGCATAAGACCCAATAAAGAAGGCAAAAAACCGAGAAAACTGCATAACATTGAAATTGATGAATATAAAAGGCGACCGACAAAATGATTTCACTGTCCATTGAGTCACTTTGAGAAGAACGTTTTGATAAGTACTGAGTGATGTCTGTACTGCGTGAATATCGCGAGACGATCAGATACCTATCCAAAAAAGAAGTATCATAGGAAAGAGCAAAACTCTTTAAAATCCTGAATGGAGATGCATTCTTCCCCCTTAAAACTTGGCCAGATGAGATAAAAATGGTTTTCTGGCAGAAACCAATCAGCGATAAAGAAACGTTCAAGCTAGCACTATTCTTGCTGGGAAATGGCTGTTCACCATACTTGATTACCAAGTGGATCTTTCTATCACAATCTTGGGCGCTACACAAGGCTGAGAAGAGGGCAAGACAACTGGACTTTGTGTTAAACAATGCTGACCAGAAGAGAAGTACTTGGTTTTACCACGATTTGGACTACAACGAACTCTTCTATCTCAACGGTCTCCCTAAACAATGAAGTGAACAAGCTACAAACAGCGTGAAGAAAAACATAAAAAAGCAAAAAAAAAATTCAAAAAATTCAAAAACCCTTCTCTACAGAAGAGCAAAAAAAGGCTCCTTTAGGAGCCACCAAATCTACAAAAGTCAATGACCAATACATTATTTTTTTTGCTTTAGCTTAAAAAACTACGCGTTCCTGATTAAGCCATATTGCAACACAAATACTCCTTAAAAACGAAGAACAATTATTACGGTGACCAAAGGCTTAGCGCAACACTGAGACAAATGGAACGATACAAGAATTTACAGTTCAATAGAAACGTTAACTGGATCGTTTCGCCTATATCCTATTTGCCTGGAGTAATTTTCCCGAATGAATCCACTTTACCCGAATTATAAAGTAGTTTCGCCCGAGGACAAAAGTGTTTGAATTTTGTAATTTGTAAAGAGATGCCAACAAACTTCAACATTCCCAGTTCGGCCGATAAAACTCTTGGTACGGGCAATATGGCTCCAGGCGACCAGAGCATCGACCAAAACAACCGTAATCATTCTGTAAAATAAGCGAACAAATTCTACAGTATTACAGCCACCTAGATTTATGATGAAATAAAGCAAGGAGAATAAAATCCTTAGAAAAGTTAATGGCTGATCAAAAAGTGGCAACCCTCATTTGCGTTGAAGTCCCAACAGTTAAATTCGCAGAAACAAAATACGTATTGAATATAGCGTGTGTTGGGCTCGCAAAATTTAAGAAAGAAGATAAACAACTTATTTAAAGTGTGTGTTTGGGCTCGCGCGCTTTAAGAAAAAAGAATATGGATTATATTTACCAAACTTGTTTGTTGTGGCAGTCAGCTGATTCGTCGATTCGTAATTTCTTTCGCTCTAAATGGGTCATACTATTCGCTCACGCTTAAAGAACGAGGTATACATGTATATCTGCCTTGTTTGTTATGGCAGTATTCTTCGATTACACGGGTCATTTTAAGAACGAGGTATACATGTAAACGGGTCATGTTGTCGCACACGTTTTAAGAACGAGGTATACATGTATATCTGGCTTGTTTTTTGTGGCAGTATTCGTCGATTCATAATTTCTCTCGCTCTAAACGGGTCATACTATTCGAGGTATACATGAATATCTGCCTCGTTTGTTGTGGCAGTATCCGTCAAATGATAATTTGTTTCGCTCTAAATGGGTCATATTGTTGCTCACGTTTTAAGAACGAGACATACATGTATATCTGGCTTGTTTGTTGTGGCAGTATTCGTCATACTATTTACTCACGCTTAAAGAACGAGGTATACATGTATATCTGCCTCGTTTGTTTTGGCGGTATCCGTCAATTGATAATTTCTTTCGTTCTAAACGAGTTATGTTGTCGCTCGCGTTTCAAGAACGAGGTATACATGTATATCTGGCTTGTTTGTAGTGGCAGTATTCATTGATTCATTATTTTTTTTTTGTTCAAACACTTGATGAGATGCATTTGACGGACCGTATACGGACTGTAAACTGCGTTTACGATCCATTCAAACGGTACGGATGGACAAACCGTTGTGACCCCCTCGCTCAAATAACACGTGATTGAAATCTAAGACCCCAAAATGAGATCCAATTTTCCGATCGTACACGGACCGAAAACTGTGTTTACGATCTGCACAAACCGTACGGATCGAAAAACCGCTATGACCCTTTTGCTTGAATAACACGTAATTTATGTTAATGTCCCACTAATGAGGTACAATTTTCCGATTGTATACGGACCGAAAACTGTCTTTTACGATCTGCCAAACAGTACGGATCATAAACTTGTAATTTCGAACCGTATCAGTTTGGGTATATTGGACATGACTGAGATCATTAGATGACATTCACCAAATCGCTAAGCTAACTGGCTATGCTGCTGAGGTTTTTTGAACTCTCTCAAGCAGACATAGAATCTATACTGTTTACTTTCGCCATCCTTTTATAACTTATAGTTGATAAAGTAGAGTAGTTGAAAACGTTAGTCACTAGACCGCCGTTTAATTATTCTTATGAATTTTGCATTATTCATATGTTTGAAGAAACAACCTTGTTTAAGTAACTTTTACACAAACTTTTTGTATTTCTCATTTACAACTAGTTGCCTTGAAATAAAGTTGTGTTCAATTCATTTCATCATTACCACTGTGATGTTAAAAATAACAAATTCGTAATAGTTAGCACTACTTCCAGAAAAATGTTTGCAATAATGTCAACCACACCCCAAAGCAGACCAACCTCTACTCCTCCTTATTTTTCTATATCACCTTCAACACATTTGTTAGTTCTAGCCATATTTCTTTGCTAGACTGTTGGAGCTTCACATTATACCCCAGCCTCCACACCTGTACTCTATGACGGATAAATCCTAATTGCGTTCACGAAGTGTAACGCAATCCTATACAACCATATACACATTACTCAATTACCCAGCACTAGACACATGTACGCATTGCAGACCTATTTTTACCTAAAGGTATGATGTAAGTCATACTATGGGTTTAGGGTTTGGGGGTGAAATTGAATTAAAAATCACTCACTACCTCACTCACTTGTTAGACAATTAATTTATGCATTAAACCGGGATTAAACAAGTTCTCCCATATCCCCCCTCCCCAACAAGTTTGTCTTATTGTTCAAAGTCACACCATTGTCTCTGTGTACGTTTTTGGAGGGAGGTACAAAGGCGAGAATATGTCCAACTACTTGGACAGATTCAAAATGGTGTCCTGTCCCTTCGAAGCGTGATGGTTGTTTGATGCCAAACCTGATCGGAACCTGCCTTTGTGGAGCCAAAAATGGAAAGAAATTTTGCAACAGAATACTCGACTGCAGAGAAATCGGCGTCAAAGTCATAGAAGTGACAATAACATGCATAACACCGCGATAATGCTTCACCCACGAACACGTAAATTTCGAAATGTGCGGTGTTTTCAAATTCAAATAACGGATTATGAGCTACTATGAGGCCTCTCGAAACTGTTGGAAACAGAGTTGTAGTTGGATGGAGGTTTAGGATGAAAGCAGTATGTTGAAAAATGAACGCTTTATCATCTGGGACAAACGGTAAGCCTTCCTCCTCTTATCGAATGGCATTTTGTGTAGAACATGCAGCATATAATTGAATAATGAGCACACTTTGAGATAATTTTCGCCATTCGGTCAGAAGGTTTTCGGAAAATGTCACATGCCTGCATATTACACATGATGTTGACAAACATTGTATAGAATTTCTTCTTGTTGCTGTCATCATCCTTGAAGCATATTTAGTGGTACGTACATTATGAATTGATAGTCGTGCAATACCTCAGCAGATAGAATTATATAGAAATCTTCTAATAAAAGCAATGTAGCAATTAACCATCTGGACTTTTTTATTTGTTTGTTTGCTTTTTACCCAGACATGGTAACCACCTGTGAAAACAATGTATCACAATATTTTAAATGCAAGCACTATAGAAAAGATAATCATTTCATAGATTTCCAACTTCCTGTTAAGTTATAGTTGGTTTGCGCAAAGCCAAAATGTATTTGATTGTTCTAGCTAGAGTTATATTTCATAGTTCCTAGTATAGCTTAAAATTTTTAATGAAGAACTTTAAGCCACTAGCAGTTGCTAGAAATGATTTAAAAACTCAATTGGATAGAATAACTAAAATAAATAAAATATGAAAAGAATCATGCCTACTGTTCAACTAGTTATTCTTCCCCAAAAACTCAATGACTAAAGGTTTCAAGGGTCTCTTCGACCAAGTTCTGACACTTCTTAAATTGTTTCCTTAACTCAGAATTAAATTTCAAACTCAGTAGTTATTTCGAAAAACCCTTTAAACTAGACAATTCCAAAAAATCACAACTGAATACCTTTCATGCTATTCTCTTCCAATAGTGTGTTCAGTATTTCCCTCATGCTTTCAAGCCAGCACCCACTTTCATATTGAAATTCCTAGTTCTACCTTTTATTAGCCATAACCAACCTAGCAAGTATTAATTCAGAGGGGCTTCGTTCCTCTGATCGACGTCAAACTGCTTTTTCGTTCTTTTGACGTAATCGACTGGATGTTGTTTTACTTCAAGAAATGCACTGGACTGTTGACATGGAAATTCAAATTAAGCGCGAGTGGGATGGAGAGGTTATTTTTAATCATGAAACAAACACAGCGAGTGTTGTTGCTATTCTTATTAATCCATGCCTTGGATATATAGTTAGACAAATCAAACATGATAATGAAGGTCGTATTTTAAATATCTTGCTGGAGCTAGATGATCACACATTCAACATCGTTAACATTTACGCACCGCAAACAGACAATGATAAATGGCCTCCTAACATCGACCCTCTAGTGCAACGCCACGACACTGTCATTGCCTCCTTGGGCAATAACAAAAATCAATTAAATAATCCACAACTTCTTCTGAAGCAATAAATGCCATCCAGTCAATAAAGACATTCTATCACTTCCTCTTCAGCTTGGCGGTTTAACATTCCTAGAATCGAAGCAAAAATCCAAGCTCTTCGACTGAACACCCTGCGACCATTACTGACAGAGGAGGATGCACACTGGAAGAATTTTACAGGGTACTTCCTGCGTGTTTCTAATATGCAACTCGGCAAACTAACCCCTGCGCTCCAATACTTGC
>JAHPZR010020117.1:0-15378 GCA_019787425.1 Platygyra sinensis
GGGGACACAAATCCAAGAGGATCAAATATCATCATGACTTGGGACAGAACAATTCTTCTTGTCAACACAAGTGGTAAGTCTTGTGGCAAATCAGCTTTCGTGAGGTTTGGGCCTGTGTGTATTCCTTTCTTCTTCTTGCTAAAATTGAGAGTTACTTCAAAAACCACAGTATCTTCCACTGGATTCCAGCCAAGACCCAACACCCTCAGGTTCTGTTCACCTCCTTTCAACATGTTTGTGCACGTACATACAGGACCATCATGTTCAACAACTGTGTCAATGTTGTCAGATAACATTTTGCCATTGTGAGGGCTTGGTTCTCCACTAAATTGCCAACACTTGACCAAAAAGCCTCCCTTCGCAAGCATGTCCTCTGTTTCACAAGCAACTTTCAATGCTTTGGGTGTGCTTGGAAGAGAGTCGATTAAATCATCTACATAGCTGGAACTCTTCTGGAGGTCAGCGGCCTTTGGACTGTCAGTTTTGAACATGTCTGCTGTCTTGCACACAGCTTCAGTGCTAATAGCAGGTGCCTGAGTGTCGCCCATATCTACACGCGTCATAACATACACATCTGGTTCCTGGTCTGTTTTCAGATCACGCCACAGGAACCTATGACAATGTTGCTCCAGAGGCTTCAAGTAGATGGAGTGGAACATTTTGCGAATGTCCCCCACCAGTGCCACCAGCTCCTCCCTCCAGAGTAACAATATGCCAATTAGATTGTTCATGTAACAGTCTGGTCCCTTGGCCAAACAGGAATTAAGGGACATTCCTTGACACACTTGACTGGAATTGAATACAATTCGCACTGGTGTGGAGTGCGACCGCGTGTTGACCACTGCCAGGTGGGAGATGTAAAATTTGGGACCACTCCACTCTTGAATTTCTTTCTGAGACAACTTTCGTGCAACACCTCGATCCACCATGTCCTCCATCTGCTTTTGGTAAGTCTCGGCCCACTGCTCATCCTTGCTGAGGGTACGCTCAGTACTCTTGAGAGTGGCCAAAGCACTTCCGTAGTTGTTGGGTAAAGTTCCTGGATCCACAAGCCAAGGATAACTGGTTACCCAACACTGTTTGACACTGTCATATTCAAGGTTTTCTTGAATCAATTTTAACTCCTGTTCCTCTTTGAAGGAGTAAGTGTGACCAACAGTTGGACACTTGCCACAACGGCAACTACCACAGTGCGGAGTAATTTCTGTTCCAATTTCTTCGCCACAAATGAAGTTTTCAACCTGACGTTCCTGATTTCTACCAGTGAAGGATTCTGCAACATTTGTCTGAGGTGTGAAACTAGCATGCCCTTTGGTGACATCAACAAGTTTTACAGGGTCAGAACGATCTGGCTGGAACTCGGGGTAAGCATAGTGGTAAACCTCATGCTTGATTACTGAGTTGTGAATTGTTTTCACAAGGTTTGTGTCATGTTCAGTTCCTTCTCTCAGATCAGGGTGAGTACCTTGAAGACAGACTCCAAAATCTCCTTTCATTATGCTTAAATTATCTCCACACTTTGCTTCCTCATACTTAGGGAACAATCCAAAGTAGTCACAGCCAAGGAGAATGTCTACCTTGCCAGCCTTCCTCTGCAGAGAGTCAACATCATTGCAAGAAAACAAATCGCCTAAGACTTTAGTGTCCAGCTTGCTGACAGGACCAGTAATTCTATCCATGCCAAATGCAGTGATACTGACTTTCTTTCCGGTGCCTGTTCTCAGAGTGAACTGGTACCGTCGGGTGTTGTAAGTCTTCTCCACGTTCCCCATAGTCGTTACATCAAGTGTAAATCTGTTCAGTTTCTTTGCTTTGATTTTGTCTGCTGCTTGGTGGGTTATGTAGGTCGTGTTAGATCCACCATCACAGAATATGGTAACATTCTTCTCACTCTCAGACACCTTTGCCTGCTGGATGGGATAGAGAGCAAGTCCAGCTCTTTTCGTGGCATGACTTGCTGATTCAGCATGAGCACAATGATCAGTTTTTGGACCTTCTCCTTTTGGAGATGCTGTCACAGTTTGATCTTTACTTGCAGTGTCTGATCCTTCTTTCTTTCTTCCTGACTTGCACAGGAGAAAGTGATGCTTCTCACTTCCACATGTCGAACACGGTTTCTTGTTTGGGCACTTGTGCTGTGGGTGATTTCTAAAACAAACAAAGCAAGCGTTCACTTGTTTGAGAAGTTCAAACTTTCCACCCTCTCCACTGATGGGTAGCTTCTGAAACTCTTTACAATCACTTGCTTTATGCTTGATTGTATCTCTCCTGTGGAAGGCACACTGATGAAACTGTTTTTTGTCTTGACCAGTCACTGTTTCATGATGGGTCAGCCCTTTACCGTGATCCCCAGTTTTTGGAACTTCAGGAGTTCTTCTCCGTCTTGGTTGGTATTCAGCTAATCGAGCTACTGCCTCTCTTTCCCTTTCCAAGAACTTCATAAAGGATTTGAAAGGCTGAATCTTCTCTGTTTGGCTCGTGTCATGATACTTGCGAATCCACTCCAATCTCATGATTAGGCAACTGTCCATTGACAAAATCAATGTCCCTCATAGTGAGAGTGTTCAACTGATTTAACTCTTCAAGCTGGCTGTAGGATGATTCCACAACATCAACAAATTTGACAAGACCTCTGTAATCGGTTTCTGACACTGGCTTGAGCTTATGTAAATCCTCTAGTGCTGCTTGAACAGTGGTGCTAGTATCATCGTAATAATCCTCCAACTTCTTCCACATTGTGTCATATGCCTCTGGTTTGGTGACATACACTGACTTGATCCTCTGACCAGCTTCACCTTTCACTGACCTCTTGAGCTCATGAGCTAAGGCTGTTTTGTTTTTGATTGCACCTTCTGCCAACTTCTTCCAGATGATTTTAAATTCTGGCCAATCCTTTCTCTGGCCAGAGAAGGTGGGAAGTGACATTTCCTTTAGGTGAATACCTGGTGAGTGTGCAGAACTGGCTCCACTGCTTTGAGCTGGCACACCATGAGCACCTGGCGGATATGACGAAACATTCACTAACTGTTCAGGATAAACCTGTCCCCCTGCTGACTGCTGAACCAATGGTTGGGGCGACCAATACTGCTGAGGCACATGTTGGGGAATACTGTAACCAATGGAGCTAATGGGATCAAACCCTATCAAATCATTTGCTTGGCTAGCATTACTCTGAGAAGGCATCACATAACTGACTGACTGATGTGGCAAACCACTTGACAAGCTTCCAGTGTGTACATGTGTCATTGTGGGTTGTTGAGTGGTTGACTGAAGCAATGGGTATTGAGGAGTTGGTGCCATGCTGTAACCTAGAGGGTGAATAGATCCGATACCAAAGGGAAAATTATTGCTGGCTTGAACAGTACTTGCTGGTAATGTAACACTCTGTGTCTGAGAAGTTGCAGTGACTACACTAGTGGCTGGTTGATCTGAGTTGTCATTGTTTCCTGATTGAGAAGTTCCTTGTACTGCTAATGATACACTTGGTCCCGAAGGATGTGTGAGGGTAGCAGAAGGTATGGTTACTGGACCTTGCTGAACTACACCCGATGTTTTAGAGGCTTTTGCTTGTTCAAAATCTTTCCTCGCCCCGGCATACACTTCGTTTACATTAGTACGGTAAGCAGTTATGTCTGGACCATTTACAATTCGGTGTTCTGCATGTTCTTCATCCAGGACTAGAGTTTGATATTCCTCATCTATTACACAAAAATCATCATACACTTTCTCAAGTTCTACAATCATGGCAGTCAAAACATCAACATCTGCATTTCTTTCCACCGCACCAGTTAATCTTTTCGAAGCTTTGGTGACCTGTTGTTTGGCCTTAGTTCTTTCTTGCTTTTTATCCTCTACAGTACTCATGTTCGAGAGTTATGTTCACCATAAATATCAATGTAATGAAGCAAATTGCCTGGCTGGCAACTTAGAACAAAGAAATCCACACTCACAGATAACTGACAACTTGAGGTTGATACAAATTAACATACGAAACAAAATTCGTTGACACCGGATTCAAAGACAACTTGTAAACACACTTTCAATCTCCCCGGTTGGCTGGCAACTTGGAGCGAACAAAGTTCAATGACACTGAATTCGAAGACAACTCGTAAACACACTTTCAATCTCCCCGTTGGCTGGCAACTTGGAGCGAACAAAGTTTGATGACACTGAATTCGAAGACAACTCGTAAACACACTTTCAATCTCCCCGGTTGGCTGGCAACTTGGAGCGAACAAATGCACACACTTCGAAGACTAAATCCAACAACGTCTTACTGTAACAGCATCGATTCAAGACAGAACAAGTTTCAACTCTGTTTATTAATCTCAGTAGTGTAGTAACAACAGTAACAGCTACAGAAACAGCATTAACAGGTCGAACAGTGGTAAACAGGTAAAACCTAGGTGACAAAAATTACAAAGCGATGTATTTCTAACTTAAACGAAACAAAAGCGACAAAAATGTACAAATAAAGATAAATTGAACTTTATACATATGTTGTTGCTCCTTTTGCTGTTTTGAATATCGAAACCGTTAAGAGAACTGGATTAAATTTTGTACAAAATCACACTTAGTCAAAAACACAAGCGCCATTTTGTTCTTTCTTTTTCCCCCCGAGCACATGGTTTTCCCCCGCACAAAGGATGGTGGGAAAAGCGAGAGCGAAAAAACCGCTGGCTAAACAAAAGTTGCAGCGAGTGAATTAGCATAAATTAAAAGCTCCCGACACAATTACGCCCTAGACCGGGCAATAGAATGTATCAGACACTGGAGAATATCGACGCCGACAGTCTTGCGGTCAATGTTATTGATTCCCTTGACACACAATGCTCACTGCAATTTCATGTGGGTATATCGGATGTGACACTACATTTTTGTGAAATTGGTAATAACCCGTTTCGTTCATAGAAATCATGTAATAATAAAGTTGTCAAGATGTCAAGTTGTCAAAATATATTTCAATAAAGCAGGAATTTTCATGGCTCGAAATCCCGGATACATGAACTTGCATCTGACAAACGCCCGATGGTCTGATCTTTGAAGGCGAAACAAATGACGATGGTAAAATAATATTACCATTTGATCGAAAAGAATTACTTTTAGGACCTGATTATGAAATAGGCCTAGAAAGTTATACGAATGACACAACCACCGGTGTACAATGTTTTGGACGATCAGTATGAAGTGTATTCATCGCTTCGGATAATTCACAGACTCAGAAAAATGGCCGCCCTATAAACTTGCTACTGTTTTGGAGGTGTTAACAAAGATCGATGAAATGAATCTGGGGATTGTCATGGATTTTTTTCACCCCTATTCGCACAGTATGGATTTGAAAAAAGGAAAACTGTTGCTACCTATTGCTGTGGCCGTGTGCTCGGTATCGCAACTAATCAATATAAACCTAATCCTTTAGTGGAAGTTTTAAATCCGAGTTTTTCCTTGGCGGAAGAAAAAATAGTCGACGTAGAATATATTGGTATAACCGGTTCTACGTCTGCAAAGTTTCATTTTCCGACCATTTACTCAAAGATATTTGGAATTACATTTGTACTAACTCTTTTCAGAGTTTATATTTCTATTCAGATCTAGTACTCGATGAGATGATTTCAGGTGTTAGAGTAGCTCTACTAGGTGTGTTGCCATTTAAGGAACTCGGCGAAAGTATAACGTGGCGAACCCGTCTGGAGACGCGTGAATAGAGAGAGGATTTCCAGCTGCTATATCCAATTGGCTGACAGTAGGGGTAGATTATTTAGAAATGTGGCATGTCTGTTCTTTGTACAATTCGTCGAAGAAATCTGAATAATCGCGAAAGGACATGGGTAAACTCCATGGTTTTGACCTTACTAAAGCGAGACAAATCCGTGCGGGCAATGCCGGTAATGTGTATAGCGGTGGTTTGGATCCCTAATCAAGAAGGTGGGTCAGTCTTGTGGGAAATTGGTTGTCGAGACAGGCAACTAGAGCTTTATTACGAATACTGGAAAAAGGAACCGAAAGGCAAGAAGGGGGCACTGTACAAACAAGACGTGATCGAGTTACCACAGACGAGAATGAAGCAGCAGCCATAGCGGCAGCAGTGGAAGAGAGCGGGAGATGTCGTCACCACCATCAACGACTAGAAAAAGAACACTGCCTAAACCTCCGCCACCGGTCAAAGGTCCATTCTTTACAAAGACAACGATTTACAACGATTTTTGACAGCTTAGGTTTGAATTACAATACACCAGGAAAGAAAACCAGAGTACATCAACAACTGATGGAGTGGAAGATGCACGGGAGTAAAGCTGGCCAGTCTCGTGTCAACAAATTGTCTAGACTCATCCGTCAAGGAAAAGCCTATTCTGTATTGAACTGGAAAGCCGGGCATGATGATCTCAAATTTCCACCTTCTGCGAGTCTGTTGAGGAAATATTATACCGTCGTGAACAAGTTGGGTGATTTAAAGAATCCAGCACCGACCATTGCAGAAGCAATGGGAAAACAAAAAAAGAAACGAGCACCTTTAAAAGTAAAGTTGAATAAATCGAAAAAGAAGTCTAAAACCAGGAAAGCAGGCAAATCTAAATCCGTATCAAAACTGTCAAGTTTGATTGACGACATGAATTTGGCAGAAAGTAAAGTGGAATCAGCAGCAAACGATCCAATGGCGTCTACTTCGCAATTAGGATGAGGTTTCAATTGGAAGCGCTACTAGAACCTTTAGCGCCGATTCTCTAACCGTCATGGTGTACTATGCTAATCGTTTTTCTCCTCAAATACCCGTTGATGTGAAAGCAAATACGATCGTCTCGCTAGAAGAAATCGATGGAAATCCCATTCAGAGGGTTTTTCTAGCTACACATTTGGGGCGTTTATCAAAATCCCAGAGAGAAGCATTCGAAAAACTGTACAAATCAAAGAGAAGATATGGTATATGGTAGATACTGTCCGATGTGTAGACAACCTTTCTATTCAGTTCAGAGGGGAAGTGGCGTCATTTTGACACTCGGACATGTCGCTTAAAGAGCTATGGCGAGGGAGTTAGGGGAAAAAATGGCAGCCACAACGATGAAAGTTCAGCAATATGGTAACAGGCAAAAGGGTAGCGGTGCTTTGACTGATGGTGCAGTGAATCTTTTATAGACCATCGTCTGCAGTGCACTGGTGAGAGAAGCTGGTAGTGCAGCTCTCGGTGCTCTACAGGGTTCGTACACTTATGACCTGTCAAAATTCCATGACTTTCCATGACTTTTTCCATGGCGTTTTGAAATATTCCATGACCGAAGCTATTTCCCTCCGGCAGTAGTATCAAAACAATCATTTATTCAGCTGAAATTACATTTGCTTTTTGGACTTGCCAGTTAATTTTTCAACTTTGGATCTTAAAGCCTTTCATTCATAGAAAACATACTGATTTTCCATGACTTTCCATGACCTACACCTAAATTTCAGGACTTTTATTCCAGGCCTGGACAATGAAATTGTAAAATTCCATGACTTTCCAGGTTTTCCATGACCTGTACGAACCCTGCTCTAACAAACCGCACTATAGCAAAGTTAAGTCCTCCCAAAAAGAAGAAGAGATCTACGAAATGAGGAAGAAAACCACCAAGATCGAATAAAAGAATGACAGTTTGCATACTGGCGGTTTAGCACCCGTATTACTGGCATTGATTGCAGCTGCTCCCTTAATTGCTAAACCTATAGGTTTAGCAATTAAGGGAGCAGCTGCAATCAATGCCAGTAATACGGGTGCTAAACCGCCAGTATGCAAACTGTCATTCTTTTATTCGATCTTGGTGGTTTTCTTCCTCATTTCGTAGATCTCTTCTTCTTTTTGGGAGGACTTAACTTTGCTATAGTGCGGTTTGTTAGAGCAGGGTTCGTACAGGTCATGGAAAACCTGGAAAGTCATGGAATTTTACAATTTCATTGTCCAGGCCTGGAATAAAAGTCCTGAAATTTAGGTGTAGGTCATGGAAAGTCATGGAAAATCAGTATGTTTTCTATGAATGAAAGGCTTTAAGATCCAAAGTTGAAAAATTAACTGGCAAGTCCAAAAAGCAAATGTAATTTCAGCTGAATAAATGATTGTTTTGATACTACTGCCGGAGGGAAATAGCTTCGGTCATGGAATATTTCAAAACGCCATGGAAAAAGTCATGGAAAGTCATGGAATTTTGACAGGTCATAAGTGTACGAACCCTGTAGAGCACCGAGAGCTGCACTACCAGCTTCTCTCACCAGTGCACTGCAGACGATGGTCTATAAAAGATTCACTGCACCATCAGTCAAAGCACCGCTACCCTTTTGCCTGTTACCATATTGCTGAACTTTCATCGTTGTGGCTGCCATTTTTTCCCCTAACTCCCTCGCCATAGCTCTTTAAGCGACATGTCCGAGTGTCAAAATGACGCCACTTCCCCTCTGAACTGAATAGAAAGGTTGTCTACACATCGGACAGTATCTACCATATACCATATCTTCTCTTTGATTTGTACAGTTTTTCGAATGCTTCTCTCTGGGATTTTGATAAACGCCCCAAATGTGTAGCTAGAAAAACCCTCTGAATGGGATTTCCATCGATTTTCTTCTAGCGAGACGATCGTATTTGCTTTCACATCAACGGGTATTTGAGGAGAAAAACGATTAGCATAGTACACCATGACGGTTAGAGAATCGGCGCTAAAGGTTCTAGTAGCGCTTCCAATTGAAACCTCATCCTAATTGCGAAGTAGACGCCATTGGATCGTTTGCTGCTGATTCCACTTTACTTTCTGCCAAATTCATGTCGTCAATCAAACTTGACAGTTTTGATACGGATTTAGATTTGCCTGCTTTCCTGGTTTTAGACTTCTTTTTCGATTTATTCAACTTTACTTTTAAAGGTGCTCGTTTCTTTTTTTGTTTTCCCATTGCTTCTGCAATGGTCGGTGCTGGATTCTTTAAATCACCCAACTTGTTCACGACGGTATAATATTTCCTCAACAGACTCGCAGAAGGTGGAAATTTGAGATCATCATGCCCGGCTTTCCAGTTCAATACAGAATAGGCTTTTCCTTGACGGATGAGTCTAGACAATTTGTTGACACGAGACTGGCCAGCTTTACTCCCGTGCATCTTCCACTCCATCAGTTGTTGATGTACTCTGGTTTTCTTTCCTGGTGTATTGTAATTCAAACCTAAGCTGTCAAAAATCGTTGTAAATCGTTGTCTTTGTAAAGAATGGACCTTTGACCGGTGGCGGAGGTTTAGGCAGTGTTCTTTTTCTAGTCGTTGATGGTGGTGACGACAATCTCCCGCTCTCTTCCACTGCTGCCGCTATGGCTGCTGCTTCATTCTCGTCTGTGGTAACTCGATCACGTCTTGTTTGTACAGTGCCCCCTTCTTGCCTTTCGGTTCCTTTTTCCAGTATTCGTAATAAAGCTCTAGTTGCCTGTCTCGACAACCAATTTCCCACAAGACTGACCCACCTTCTTGATTAGGATCCAAACCACCGCTATACACATTACCGGCATTGCCCGCACGGATTTGTCTCGCTTTAGTAAGGTCAAAACCATGGAGTTTACCCATGTCCTTTCGCGATTATTCAGATTTCTTCGACGAATTGTACAAAGAACAGACATGCGCACATTTCTAAATAATCTACCCCTACTGTCAGCCAATTGGATATAGCAGCTGGAAATCCTCTCTCTATTCACGCGTCTCCAGACGGGTTCGCCACGTTATACTTTCGCCGAGTTCCTTAAATGGCAACACACCTAGTAGAGCTACTCTAACACCTGAAATCATCTCATCGAGTACTAGATCTGAATAGAAATATAAACTCTGAAAAGAGTTAGTACAAATGTAATTCCAAATATCTTTGAGTAAATGGTCGGAAAATGAAACTTTGCAGACGTAGAACCGGTTATACCAATATATTCTACGTCGACTATTTTTTCTTCCGCCAAGGAAAAACTCGGATTTAAAACTTCCACTAAAGGATTAGGTTTATATTGATTAGTTGCGATACCGAGCACACGGCCACAGCAATAGGTAGCAACAGTTTTCCTTTTTTCAAATCCATACTGTGCGAATAGGGGTGAAAAAAATCCATGACAATCCCCAGATTCATTTCATCGATCTTTGTTAACACCTCCAAAACAGTAGCAAGTTTATAGGGCGGCCATTTTTCTGAGTCTGTGAATTATCCGAAGCGATGAATACACTTCATACTGATCGTCCAAAACATTGTACACCGGTGGTTGTGTCATTCGTATAACTTTCTAGCCTATTTCATAATCAGGTCCTAAAAGTAATTCTTTTCGATCAAATGGTAATATTATTTTACCATCGTCATTTGTTTCGCCTTCAAAGATCAGACCATCGGGCGTTTGTCAGATGCAAGTTCATGTATCCGGGATTTCGAGCCATGAAAATTCCTGCTTTATTGAAATATATTTTGACAACTTGACATCTTGACAACTTTATTATTACATGATTTCTATGAACGAAACGGGTTATTACCAATTTCACAAAAATGTAGTGTCACATCCGATATACCCACATGAAATTGCAGTGAGCATTGTGTGTCAAGGGAATCAATAACATTGACCGCAAGACTGTCGGCGTCGATATTCTCCAGTGTCTGATACATTCTATTGCCCGGTCTAGGGCGTAATTGTGTCGGGAGCTTTTAATTTATGCTAATTCACTCGCTGCAACTTTTGTTTAGCCAGCGGTTTTTTCGCTCTCGCTTTTCCCACCATCCTTTGTGCGGGGGAAAACCATGTGCTCGGGGGGAAAAAGAAAGAACAAAATGGCGCTTGTGTTTTTGACTAAGTGTGATTTTGTACAAAATTTAATCCAGTTCTCTTAACGGTTTCGATATTCAAAACAGCAAAAGGAGCAACAACATATGTATAAAGTTCAATTTATCTTTATTTGTACATTTTTGTCGCTTTTGTTTCGTTTAAGTTAGAAATACATCGCTTTGTAATTTTTGTCACCTAGGTTTTACCTGTTTACCACTGTTCGACCTGTTAATGCTGTTTCTGTAGCTGTTACTGTTGTTACTACACTACTGAGATTAATAAACAGAGTTGAAACTTGTTCTGTCTTGAATCGATGCTGTTACAGTAAGACGTTGTTGGATTTAGTCTTCGAAGTGTGTGCATTTGTTCGCTCCAAGTTGCCAGCCAACCGGGGAGATTGAAAGTGTGTTTACGAGTTGTCTTCGAATTCAGTGTCATCAAACTTTGTTCGCTCCAAGTTGCCAGCCAACGGGGAGATTGAAAGTGTGTTTACGAGTTGTCTTCGAATTCAGTGTCATTGAACTTTGTTCGCTCCAAGTTGCCAGCCAACCGGGGAGATTGAAAGTGTGTTTACAAGTTGTCTTTGAATCCGGTGTCAACGAATTTTGTTTCGTATGTTAATTTGTATCAACCTCAAGTTGTCAGTTATCTGTGAGTGTGGATTTCTTTGTTCTAAGTTGCCAGCCAGGCAATTTGCTTCATTACATTGATATTTATGGTGAACATAACTCTCGAACATGAGTACTGTAGAGGATAAAAAGCAAGAAAGAACTAAGGCCAAACAACAGGTCACCAAAGCTTCGAAAAGATTAACTGGTGCGGTGGAAAGAAATGCAGATGTTGATGTTTTGACTGCCATGATTGTAGAACTTGAGAAAGTGTATGATGATTTTTGTGTAATAGATGAGGAATATCAAACTCTAGTCCTGGATGAAGAACATGCAGAACACCGAATTGTAAATGGTCCAGACATAACTGCTTACCGTACTAATGTAAACGAAGTGTATGCCGGGGCGAGGAAAGATTTTGAACAAGCAAAAGCCTCTAAAACATCGGGTGTAGTTCAGCAAGGTCCAGTAACCATACCTTCTGCTACCCTCACACATCCTTCGGGACCAAGTGTATCATTAGCAGTACAAGGAACTTCTCAATCAGGAAACAATGACAACTCAGATCAACCAGCCACTAGTGTAGTCACTGCAACTTCTCAGACACAGAGTGTTACATTACCAGCAAGTACTGTTCAAGCCAGCAATAATTTTCCCTTTGGTATCGGATCTATTCACCCTCTAGGTTACAGCATGGCACCAACTCCTCAATACCCATTGCTTCAGTCAACCACTCAACAACCCACAATGACACATGTACACACTGGAAGCTTGTCAAGTGGTTTGCCACATCAGTCAGTCAGTTATGTGATGCCTTCTCAGAGTAATGCTAGCCAAGCAAATGATTTGATAGGGTTTGATCCCATTAGCTCCATTGGTTACAGTATTCCCCAACATGTGCCTCAGCAGTATTGGTCGCCCCAACCATTGGTTCAGCAGTCAGCAGGGGGACAGGTTTATCCTGAACAGTTAGTGAATGTTTCGTCATATCCGCCAGGTGCTCATGGTGTGCCAGCTCAAAGCAGTGGAGCCAGTTCTGCACACTCACCAGGTATTCACCTAAAGGAAATGTCACTTCCCACCTTCTCTGGCCAGAGAAAGGATTGGCCAGAATTTAAAATCATCTGGAAGAAGTTGGCAGAAGGTGCAATCAAAAACAAAACAGCCTTAGCTCATGAGCTCAAGAGGTCAGTGAAAGGTGAAGCTGGTCAGAGGATCAAGTCAGTGTATGTCACCAAACCAGAGGCATATGACACAATGTGGAAGAAGTTGGAGGATTATTACGATGATACTAGCACCACTGTTCAAGCAGCACTAGAGGATTTACATAAGCTCAAGCCAGTGTCAGAAACCGATTACAGAGGTCTTGTCAAATTTGTTGATGTTGTGGAATCATCCTACAGCCAGCTTGAAGAGTTAAATCAGTTGAACACTCTCACTATGAGGGACATTGATTTTGTCAATGGACAGTTGCCTAATCATGAGATTGGAGTGGATTCGCAAGTATCATGACACGAGCCAAACAGAGAAGATTCAGCCTTTCAAATCCTTTATGAAGTTCTTGGAAAGGGAAAGAGAGGCAGTAGCTCGATTAGCTGAATACCAACCAAGACGGAGAAGAACTCCTGAAGTTCCAAAAACTGGGGATCACGGTAAAGGGCTGACCCATCATGAAACAGTGACTGGTCAAGACAAAAAAACAGTTTCATCAGTGTGCCTTCCACAGGAGAGATACAATCAAGCATAAAGCAAGTGATTGTAAAGAGTTTCAGAAGCTACCCATCAGTGGAGAGGGTGGAAAGTTTGAACTTCTCAAACAAGTGAACGCTTGCTTTGTTTGTTTTAGAAATCACCCACAGCACAAGTGCCCAAACAAGAAACCGTGTTCGACATGTGGAAGTGAGAAGCATCACTTTCTCCTGTGCAAGTCAGGAAGAAAGAAAGAAGGATCAGACACTGCAAGTAAAGATCAAACTGTGACAGCATCTCCAAAAGGAGAAGGTCCAAAAACTGATCATTGTGCTCATGCTGAATCAGCAAGTCATGCCACGAAAAGAGCTGGACTTGCTCTCTATCCCATCCAGCAGGCAAAGGTGTCTGAGAGTGAGAAGAATGTTACCATATTCTGTGATGGTGGATCTAACACGACCTACATAACCCACCAAGCAGCAGACAAAATCAAAGCAAAGAAACTGAACAGATTTACACTTGATGTAACGACTATGGGGAACGTGGAGAAGACTTACAACACCCGACGGTACCAGTTCACTCTGAGAACAGGCACCGGAAAGAAAGTCAGTATCACTGCATTTGGCATGGATAGAATTACTGGTCCTGTCAGCAAGCTGGACACTAAAGTCTTAGGCGATTTGTTTTCTTGCAATGATGTTGACTCTCTGCAGAGGAAGGCTGGCAAGGTAGACATTCTCCTTGGCTGTGACTACTTTGGATTGTTCCCTAAGTATGAGGAAGCAAAGTGTGGAGATAATTTAAGCATAATGAAAGGAGATTTTGGAGTCTGTCTTCAAGGTACTCACCCTGATCTGAGAGAAGGAACTGAACATGACACAAACCTTGTGAAAACAATTCACAACTCAGTAATCAAGCATGAGGTTTACCACTATGCTTACCCCGAGTTCCAGCCAGATCGTTCTGACCCTGTAAAACTTGTTGATGTCACCAAAGGGCATGCTAGTTTCACACCTCAGACAAATGTTGCAGAATCCTTCACTGGTAGAAATCAGGAACGTCAGGTTGAAAACTTCATTTGTGGCGAAGAAATTGGAACAGAAATTACTCCGCACTGTGGTAGTTGCCGTTGTGGCAAGTGTCCAACTGTTGGTCACACTTACTCCTTCAAAGAGGAACAGGAGTTAAAATTGATTCAAGAAAACCTTGAATATGACAGTGTCAAACAGTGTTGGGTAACCAGTTATCCTTGGCTTGTGGATCCAGGAACTTTACCCAACAACTACGGAAGTGCTTTGGCCACTCTCAAGAGTACTGAGCGTACCCTCAGCAAGGATGAGCAGTGGGCCGAGACTTACCAAAAGCAGATGGAGGACATGGTGGATCGAGGTGTTGCACGAAAGTTGTCTCAGAAAGAAATTCAAGAGTGGAGTGGTCCCAAATTTTACATCTCCCACCTGGCAGTGGTCAACACGCGGTCGCACTCCACACCAGTGCGAATTGTATTCAATTCCAGTCAAGTGTGTCAAGGAATGTCCCTTAATTCCTGTTTGGCCAAGGGACCAGACTGTTACATGAACAATCTAATTGGCATATTGTTACTCTGGAGGAGGAGCTGGTGGCACTGGTGGGGGACATTCGCAAAATGTTCCACTCCATCTACTTGAAGCCTCTGGAGCAACATTGTCATAGGTTCCTGTGGCGTGATCTGAAAACAGACCAGGAACCAGATGTGTATGTTATGACGCGTGTAGATATGGGCGACACTCAGGCACCTGCTATTAGCACTGAAGCTGTGTGCAAGACAGCAGACATGTTCAAAACTGACAGTCCAAAGGCCGCTGACCTCCAGAAGAGTTCCAGCTATGTAGATGATTTAATCGACTCTCTTCCAAGCACACCCAAAGCATTGAAAGTTGCTTGTGAAACAGAGGACATGCTTGCGAAGGGAGGCTTTTTGGTCAAGTGTTGGCAATTTAGTGGAGAACCAAGCCCTCACAATGGCAAAATGTTATCTGACAACATTGACACAGTTGTTGAACATGATGGTCCTGTATGTACGTGCACAAACATGTTGAAAGGAGGTGAACAGAACCTGAGGGTGTTGGGTCTTGGCTGGAATCCAGTGGAAGATACTGTGGTTTTTGAAGTAACTCTCAATTTTAGCAAGAAGAAGAAAGGAATACACACAGGCCCAAACCTCACGAAAGCTGATTTGCCACAAGACTTACCACTTGTGTTGACAAGAAGAATTGTTCTGTCCCAAGTCATGATGATATTTGATCCTCTTGGATTTG
>JAHPZR010020118.1:0-50621 GCA_019787425.1 Platygyra sinensis
GTTGATGTAAGAGCTGAGCCCGACAGCGGAGCTGAAGTAAACGTCATGGATGAACATCAATTTAAAGCACTGACAAATCGGTCCAATGTGAAGCTTACACTACAACCAAGCAGAGTAAAGCTAAGCACCTTGCAGAGTGAGCTACCCGTGAAAGGAGAGTTTACAGCCACTATAAGGAACCAGACCTGTGGAGTAGTCGCAAGATTTGTTGTGACCAGAGGAAGAATCAATTCCCCACCTCTCATCAGCAAAAGTACCCTTCAACAGCTGGGTATGTTACAGATCAGAGAAGATGGCTCTTTCGCCAAGACCAAAGACCTGAGAATCCAAGATTAACCACCAGGCATCAAAAGTGTCAAGCAAGATAAGGATCTCAAGCCTGAAATCAAAGAAATGACCGATCAGTACAGTGACGTATTTAAGGGTATCGGGATGATCAGAGACATCAAGAATGGAAAAGAGTTCTATGCAAAGTTCAGCATGAGACCAGAAGCAGTGCCCGTAGCTCAAAGGCCGAGACCAGTGGCTTACTACCCGCAAGAACCATTGAAGAAATGGCTTGACCAATGTGTAGAAGAGGAGATATTTGAGGAGGTGCCTGAAGGTGAGGCAGTCACATGGTGCTCACCCTTGGTTGTTCAACCAAAGCCGAAGTTCAATACTGTAGACAAGGAGAAACTTGAACCGCACATGATCAGAGCCAGCGTGGACCTCAGGGTACCAAACCAGTTCATGGAACGAAATAGGATCACCCAGGGACCTATTGTTGAAGACTTCATGTACAAATTTCATGATTGTACTGTCTTCTCCAAACTTAATATGCAGCAGGGATACCACCAACTCCTACTCGATCCAGAGACCAGAAAAATTGCCACTTTTAGCACCCCGTGGGGAAACATGCGACAAAAACGTCTGATCTTTGGAGCCAAAGCATCACAAGATCTCTTTGTTGAAGCTACCTACCGAATATTTGGAGACATAACAAGATGCCTCGACCAACGGGATGATATCCTGCTAGGAGGAAGAAACATGGAGGAGCACAGCAAGACATTGGAAGCAGTCCTGCAGAGAGCAGTGGATTTTGGAATCACATTCAACCCTGACAAGTGCCAATTTGGAGTCGAGGAGATCGAGTTCTATGGACACAAGTTCACGAAAGACGGATTAAAGCCAGACCCAGAGAAAATCAGAGCTGTAAAAGAAAGCAGCCCACCAGAATCAAAAGAAGCTGTGAGAGGTTTCCTTGGCATGACCGGATATCTATCAAAGTTCATCCCAAGATATGCATCACTAACCGCACCCTTGCGAGAGCTGACCCATAAAGATACAAAGTTCAAATGGGGAGCAGAAGAGAATGAAGCATTTGAGAAGCTGAAAGCGAGCATAACAAGTGAAAGCATAATGGCATACTTCAATCCAGCCAGGCCAATCGTTGTGAGAGTGGAAGCCAGGAGGCAGGCAGTGGTCAGGCAGTGGTCTCCAGCCAGTCCACTTCATTGGTCGCACTATGACCGACACGGAGAAACGATATAGCCAGACAGAGAAAGACCCCCTGCCAGTACACTGGGCAAAGAACAGGTTCAGCATTTACCTTCTGGGAGCACCGAAGTTCACTGTTTAACAAGGCAGCCATGCGACTCCCACTGAGGATTGAAAAATGGTTTATGGGAATGCAAGATGCCCACTTCGAGCTAGTCTATGAGCCTGGAAAGGATGATGCCGTCCCACTCGACTTCCTATCAAGCCACCCATCATTGTCAGAGAAAGGAAAGGATGCTGTAGAGAGAGTAATCAAATATGTCTTGAAAGCAGAGCATGCTGTCGTTGTAGATCAGATCAAGGAAGAAACTCGCAAAGATACCCAACTGTAAAAACTGTCCGTCAGGATACTTACTGGGGACTGGGAGCATCACAAAAAGGATCCAGACATTGCACCATTCTACAGTGTGCAGAATGAGTTGTATGCAGTGATTGGCCTACTCTTCCGAATGAATCAGATCATTATTCCCAGAAGCCTTCAGAGACAAGTCATCAAGGCCGCACACCACCTAGGACATCTGGGGACAACCAAAACAAAGCAAATGATACGAGGAAAGTATTGGTTTCCAACCATGGACAGTATGATCGAACAAATCATTGGTCAATGTTATGAATGCCAGGTTACCAAAAAGCAACACAGGCAGGAACCCATCAAAGTCACAGACATACCCAAGAAACCGTGGGATGTCACAGCTGTAGACTTCAGCGGACCCTACCCTGATGAACATTATAATCTAGTAGCCATAGACAAGAGAACAAGATATCCTGAAGTTGCCCCACTCAACAGCTTTTCAGCCAACCAAGGAAAAGCTCAAAACAATGTTTGCTAATGCTTTGATCCAGGACAATACCAATGAAGAGAGGGATGACCGGGAAGAAGAACCAACCTCAGAGGATTGGAGAGAGAAAATCCTACTGAATGTCAACCCTAATTCAGTCCAAGAGGAGATTATCACCAATACAGAGGAAGTGGTCGAAACCAGCAGCAGTGACAAAATGGAGAACAAACCACCAGAGTTAACAGCAGCTCCAAGCCGACCAAGGCGCGACCGGAGGCGATCAGATTATCTGAAAGACTACGTTACCTAGACTACACTACGTTTACGCTTACCGGACATAGACATTTATATGCCCTGAAACATTCTCTGTTCAAGTTAGAATATTGGACATTATAGGACATTGTTTTCTTGTTTCGTTTTATTTACGGAAAAGACTATCTCTGGAAAAAGGGAGAAATGTAATATCCAGTCTAGCAGTATAGTTCAGTTTTGTGCATGCGCAGTAGCATCGCTTTTTGTAGTGCCACGTTGTCAGAGTGTGTTTGTCATTAAACGGCATTATCTGAGAGAAAAGACACGCAGTTATTCTGGTTGTTACAGCAGGAATTTAGACAGTGGATTCAAAATGTATGTAACTCAGGCTACTTTGAAACTCGAAAAACTGTGAACACTTCTATTTGAATCTGATAAGTCAATTGTGTACTGACCAATCACACGAGCAAACCTGAAAACCATTATATAATGCGTTGTTTTCTTGCTTCGTATTGTTTATTTCTTTATTTACTTGCTTTACAAATTACATTGACTTACACCATTCACATTACAATACTCAATTTACTATAAACTATTTACATCCTTGCAATACAAAGAAAAAACATAACGAAATTATCACGTACCAATAACTGGAACTATAACTTCTACGTTATCCTCATATTCACACGGTTATTAACTATACAAAAGTTCTTTAAGAGTTACACTAAAGATCGGTTTTAAATTCATGCAAATATTAATTGCAGCTAAAAACAAGGAGAAGATTACGCTAAAATTGGATTGTACAAAAGAAAGTCAACCGTAGAGGGAAAACAAAAAAAAAAAAATAAAAAAAATAGGGGAAAGAGAGATAAAAGGGGAAGATAAATAACTAAGTTGATATGTATAATTGTTGACTCTGTAACTAGTGCCTTTCATTCCTATTAACATCGTTGCTTCGGCTACTCAGAAAGTTTTTCAAAAATATAATCATGCTTAAGATTAGCTATAAATTCATTTACTGATATCTCGCCATGCATTAATTTCTGGTTGTACAAATAATATTTGGCACATAAAAATTAAAGGTGAAGTTTAACTTTCTGATAATGTTTGATTCCTTGCTTGAAGTGTCAACTTTCATACCAAAAATTAATTCAGTTGGTGAAAGACCGACGGAGGTGACATTTTCTTTGTTGAACCATTTTATTACCTCTAAAAAGAATAATTGGCTCCAATTACAGCTATGGAAAGTGCGAATTATGGAATCATTCATTTCACAATATGGACACTTTGCGTCCTCCGCCTTTCCAAAGAGGAATAACTCCTTCTTGGTGACTACTATTCTATGTAAAAGTTTGAAATAAAATTCCCTAAGTTTGTTATCTTTACATACACATTTCACGCAGCAAAAAAATGTTTTCAGAGATGCTTGATCAATTTGCAGGTCTCTTTCCCATTTAGAAATAGCCTTCAGCTCAATTGTTTCTTTGTTTATGAGGAGTGAATAATAGTCTCTATTTTTCATTTTCGTTAAATTTAAAGAGATCTCTGGGGAAAACTGAAACATGCTATTCAACAGCATATCTGATCTGTCCGTGGGGTAAGCCCTCGCACTTTCTCAAGTGTCTAGGAATAGCAGAAACTACTTGAAAGTAGATAAGAAAGTTGCATCTAAGATCATATTTTTGGATGAATTCTGAGTAAGAAAGAAAATTCCCATCTGTTTTGAGAAGATCAAGTACCAGATAGACGCCACGATCGTACCAGTTCCTGTAAAAAATACTGTGACCGTGGATTAAAATATCTTTGTTGTTAAATAAAATTTGTTCTTGGCCGGACTGATTAGGAAAAGATTCTTTCAAGTCCAAGAAATACAGAAGGAAAAATTTATAGAACTGAGGTGGCCCAATCTGATCGAGAAATTTCTTGTCATAATTACATCGTAATTTTAAGTTTAGGCCCCCCGTATCTTTCGAAAAAATAGTTAGGAATCGCCTTCCAAGATTTACCACTTTTATGTTCAACAGCTGACAGTCTAGAGATCCAAGCTAACTTCAATGATTTTGATAAAACATATATACTTGGTGCTCGTAGACCTCCTTGGTCGTAATCTAAAAACATCACTTTACGCTTAATTTTGTCCTTTTTATTTTTCCAAATGAATTTAAATATGGCCGAATTCACAGCGTTAAGACATTCGAGAGGAACATCAAGACTGGATATAAAGTGTATCAGTTGTGAGATGCCAAGACTTGTAGCTATTAGGCACCTTCCAAATAGTGTAAGACTCCGACAGTTCCATATGTCAAGGATGGTCTTCAATTTTTGCAATTTTAACGTAAAGTTGTATTTTTTATTTTCTTTCTCACTGTAAGAGATTAAAGTGCCCAGCACACGAATTGGTTTTTCTGGCCATTGAAATCCAAAGGGTTTGTCTTGTCTATCTCTCCACGGTCCCAGCCACAAAGCTTTAGTTTTCGTAGGGTTCAATTTCAGGCCGGAAATACCGCCAAAATTTTCCAATACAGCAATCGCCTTGTTAATCGAGTTACAGTTATTGTTAACAAGCGTGGTATCATCAGCAAATTGGCTTAAATTTAATTCCTTACCGAAAATATTTATACATTGAATTTCTTTATCTTGCCTGATTTTGCACGCTAGTAATTCCGCGGCCAAGATAAATAGACACGGAGACAGAGCACAACCTTGTCTCACTCCTCTTGACAAGCGAAAATAATTTGTGCAGAAACCATTGTTTAGGACTGCACTCTCTGAGTTAACATAAAATATGGAAATCCAGCGTTGAATGCTTTCACCAAAATTAAAAAGCTCAATGGTTCTTTGTATAAATTTCCATTCAATTGTGTCGAAAGTCTTTCGAAAATTACAAAACATTCTATAAGTATTTCTTTTTAAACAATCAGATTATGAACTCAAGATTTCTATCGCGTGATGGTTGATGAGGGTGCAGTCTGGGTCAACTATCACGCATGGAAATCGAATAATCTAATTGTTTTGGTATAAATCTGCTAGTCGTTCAAAACTTTATCGAAATCATCTCCAAAGACACTGAAATGGGCAAAAAGCGACCGTCATTTTGTTAGCGAGGGCACACTGTTACGCTACTCACTATCTATCACAGAATAGATAGTGAGTAGCGTAGCCAATCAGAGAACTGCATTCTCGATAGAACGCTAGTAGATTCATACTAATTAACAATTCAATTATGAGCTCGAGATTTCTATCGTGTGATAGTTGACGAGGGCGCAGCTTTTGGTAAAAGGTTCTGAAACACTGGTAACAGTTTGAAAGACCTGATCGTCCTGGAAAAAATGCCGCGGTAACACAAGCCAGCGCACTCTCGTTAAATTCTCATATTGTTAGGGACGCACCACTTGATTTCCGACCAAGCTTTACTCAAGCAAAAACATGTATGTAACATGTTACATACATTACATAAGGCAAAAAATACCTTTATTATCTGAGAACTCGGAGGCTCAGTTTTGTTGTTGTTTTGATTACGTTTACACCTACACTTCAATAATTTTCAATTAAATTTTACAAATAAAGAGCATGCTCGCAGCTACAACCCCGGACAAAACTGTTGAGACATTTCAATACAATTTTCAATTTCGCGCCATGGTAACATCGTGGCCAAAAGAAACAAATTCGCCCCCTCCCCACCCCTGGTGCAATGTTGTTTCGGCTTAGCAGCTCAAGCGTGTATTTCTTGTGTTACCGCAAACAACATTGCAATAGGGGAGGGGGAAACAGTCTGTTAATTTGCGACAGTAAGCATTTTAGTCAGGGTGAGTGCAAAAAATAGGTATTCTTGTAATGTGTCTCAACAGGTTTCGTGTAGGCGGGCCATGCCTTAATAACCGAATTATAAGGAGAGAGACAGTATTGAATAACAACAAGAAACAACGTAACATTGACTTAATTTAAAATATTAAAGGCACAGCTACTGTTTATAAAAATTGTCAGGACAGATCAGGAGAAGTATTACCAGGACTTTATATTTTGAATAAATCTATACAAGAGCTTTGTGAACCTAATATGTTGAATAAAATTTGTTTGAGTTTTCTTTTTAAAGACATTTTGGAAACATTTCGTAATGCTAGAGGTATTGCATTCCCCACTTTTACTCCTATTTGCTGGATAATGATCGAGTTCGCGCTCCAAGAAACAGCAAGAAAATAAAGCTAATTAAAACGAGTTTCAGATTACCTACTGGAAAAAGCTGCCTTCTTGCAAACATAAAATTGATATTGCACCCTTTTCAGGTCGGAACAAGTAGTGGGTAGATTTACAGATAGTTCTTTTCAATCGTCTCAGTGGAAATCAAAATCGTGTCTTTATTTCATATATGAGCAGTTAATATATAACACGCAGTTACTGTATTAAGGAAGAAGGAAAAGATAAAGGAGTTGGAAGAAATTAAGACAGTACTAACAAGAAGACTAACGCTCCGTCCTCACGTATCTAAATATTTTTGAATCCGCAACTTTTTCTTTCCGGATACGGCTTCCGTCCACACACATCCGGGGAATTCGACAGCGAATCCGGACATTTTTGATGGATTCAAAAATATCAGGATACGTGTGGACGGGGCTTAGAGGGGCTCAGTCACGGTTAAACGCTTTGAAAAGCTTAGCTAAACTTTTCAAATTCGTTGACTGCAATCCGTGTCAATCTTCTCCATCCTTAACCATCCTTGTTCCTTTATGGTTTATTATTATCTCTTTGATGTTTTTCTATCTTTATAAAGTGTTATTTTCAGGTTTCCTTCGATTTAACGGTTATTTTTTCGACGCTCAAAATAACTCAAGATGCCGTGACTGAGCCCCTTTAAGGTGGCTCAAAACAGCTTCCAGCACATTCCAAGACTTAGATTTTGATGGGTTATAATTACCACTCTTAATCAATTGATGCTACAATCATGGTATCAAAAAACTGCCCAATCACTGGTGAACACGTTGGTATTATTTTCGTGACACAACAGGTTACTATAGCAACACTATGACCTGCTAAAAACACCCTTAATTTCAGCTTTCAGCGCTTATATTTCACAGCACCAGTTCCAGCCAGTAAAGTCGACCCAAAGTAACATTGTCATCCCAAATTACTCCAATTTCTATTCATCTTTTGCTTTCTGGTATGTTGCAGTCTTCTTGACAAAACCAGCATCAATAAGACTATAGGCCATATCTATTATGGTGTTCTTTAACTCTGTGGGTTTGTAGTCCAAATCTTCTTTGACCTTCAATTGAAGAACAAGTCTTGTCACATTGTAACAGTTATTTAGCGAGGCTTAAGCGTGGTGCGATAAAGAAAACATGGAAATCAAAGCTGAGCAAAGAGTAGCTTCATAGTTCCCGATACAACGTTAAGAAATCCAGAAAACCCGAATCGCGAACAACGGTTTTACGTTATTTCTGATACAGCACTAGTAAGTGACTGGAGGCACTCAGTACAATGCTGCGTGTAATTAAAGCACAGGGCCGGGTTGTTCAAAGCCCGATTAAGCTAACCCAGGGTTAGCGAGAATTTTGATTTCAGTTTTGGAACTTTTTGGTGAGGTGTTCTGTTAATATTATTTGCCCTTCAGTTTTGAGCTGTAGTAATCTCAAACTACACCAAACATAAGAGGTGAAAAACGTTTTTAAACAAGAAAACATAATGCTTCAGTTTACAGTTAACCCTGGGTTAGCGTTAACCGCCTTTCGAACAACCCGGCCCAGGTGTCCAAAGCGTACTCGGATAAGAGTTTGTATGCAGCTCTAAATTAAGAATTTTTTTTGGATTTGAAGTTACCAGGCATAACTAATCGTTGATCAATGACATCAATTGGTAATCAATGAGCAATCGATGAGTAATCAGTTGATTAGTCATTGATTATTGGCGATGATCAATGAGTAAACGATGAGTAATCGAAGCCCAAAAGTTTTGTGGCCCATCGATTACTCATCGATGACATCGATTACTCATTGATGTAATTGATTACTCATCGATGACCCATCGATTAGTCATCGACTATTATACTGCGCAGGAAAGGCACTTTTATTGCTTTCTTGTACCATTTTTTTCGTTTGTGATGTTTTTAGCTGCGTTAGACGAAGTTTTTCCTTGTATCTCAGAGAAATTCCTGTCGACTATATGTCGAGGCACAAAGTGCTAATCACAAATACAGATGATTCGCCATTGTGCAATATTTCATTTAACCCAATTCTTTATTTAATAACAAAACAACTGAACATGCAGTAACCAACCAGTCTGAAAATGAAACTAACAAATACGCTGACAAGAATCGACTACGTGGTTATCGATTTCTTTTGGTGGGCGTTTGTAAGCAAAGTAAAACTGCTTCGGCTTAGGCAAACATCCCGCGTCATAAGCAGTTACATAACTAGCTTGAGTGTTGCGGAATATTTCAACAAGTTCCAATTTTTTGGCCTTTGAGCTAAACGCGATTCCTCTATCTTTTAAGAGTTGTTTTAGAACCGCTATTGTCATATTTTCGGCAGGTCCCTGTTTCATACGTTCTAGTTTTTCATTCTTTTCTTTCTCTTGAACTTCCTTCAATTTCTTTTGTTGCATCTCCAGTCTCTGCCGGTGGCCCTCGATTTCTGAAAGAATTTTGTTATCGAGTAAAAGATTGCCTTCAGAAGATGGAGTTGCTGGAATTTTTTGGACGAACTGAAACGAGTCCAGGACGGTGTATTTTCGTGAACGGAACATCTTGTTTGAAATCTTGGTAGAATTTTCACAGTGCGCACTACAAACAAAAGAATTAACCACTAGTCTCATATGGTCCGTTTTCGACATTTTGGAATCAAATAATGGATGGGCATTTTTTCCTCTTGTAGGAATGGTTGTCATTCTTTTTATTTGCCCAACAAGAAAGTCATGTTTGTTCCACAGGCAGACTATTTCTTTGTGCCTTAGGTTTGCGGAATCAGTGTTCTCCCCACTTGAGGGAAACACCTCGTACCGTTAATCGTGAGCAATAAAAAAACAATTTTGGCGCCTGGTTGAAGGAATATAAAGCCTCCCTTGCTGCCAGGCTAGAAATTCGGAAATATGGTAGATTTGTCCCTCGTGGCGCACATATGAATGAGGATTTCTTTGAAGGTGTTTTGGGCCAGCATTGGCAACCGTCTTTTTAAGTTTCTCTTTCCAAATACTATTTCGGGAGAATCGTCGCTGAGAATGTGGACATAAGTTGTGCTCTTGTGTGGAAATTGCGATTCTATGGGCTCCGTCACTTTGCACATTAAAGTCATTTTGATTTTGTTTTATAGGAAAGAGGAAGCGAGCTGCTTCATCAACCGCAAATAGGAGGACGAAATTTTCGCATTTGCAGAAAATGGCCCTGGAGGCCTTGTATAAAGAGAGCAAGTATCCATCGCACGGAGTTATTGAAGAATTTGCGAAACTGAACAACCTTGACGGGGCAACCGTCAAGGTATGGTTCAACAACAAACGGCAAAGAGATAATGGAGAACCGGCTTCTGAAGCTTAATTTCTATGTACTACTAGCTGAAAAGACCTGAAAAGAATAAACCTGGACACATCTGTTTACATTTAAGTTGTTTTAAGTTTGTTTTTTTCTCGCCAAATACCGTTTTACAACCACGAGATACTATCGATGAGTAATAGATGAAATCAATGACTAATCAATGCAATCAATGACTAATCGATGCAATCGATGACCGAAAATTTTGTGGCCCATCGATTAGTCATCGATTACTCATTGATCATTGGCAATAATCAATGACTAATCAATTGATTACCTATCGATTACCGATTGATTACTCATTGATTTCATTGATACCATTGATGTCATCGATTAGTTATGCCTGGAAGTTAATACACTGAACACTATCTCTATTTTTCGTTTATTTGTGAACGATTGTGGTCTTAACTGTCTGACGCAAGTCCGAGAACTTCAGAAAATGGACACCATGCAAGGTTTTAAACTATGTAGATCTAGTTTTCAGAATTTTCGATCGAATTTAAAATCCATACAAACTTCTATAAATTTAGCTACGTACAGATTCGTAAAGTAAGTTTGGGCTTCCTGTGGTGTCTAACGCTGAAAGTTCATTTCTACTTTTGCAACTCTGAACGCGACAATTTGACGCTAATTTTATGTATTCTGCTATTCCCATTCTATACCTTGCTTGGCAATAAATGATGAGGTTAAAAAATGTTCATTGCATGTTTACAGGCGGTTCTGACTACTTCACTTGGCTAGGGCACAGGGAGCACACAATCTTGCTGAGTAGGGAGAGAGTAAATAAAGGAACGAAAAAAATGAATAGTTTACCTACGCGATTTCCCTGGGTAAACCGCTGCTTACAAATCCTGCGTATACTGTAGCGCTAAGCTCGTACCTAGGCCTTTCCGCGTTCAGCAAAAGTTGTTTTGGTTTGTTGCTGCGGAGCGAGCGTAGCGAGCGAGCAGCAACATAATCAGGATTTAAGAAGAGTATATAAAAGGGAGTACGAATTCTCTCATTCTTCCATTTTTACCAGAACGCATTGCCGCAATGCAATGCGGCGGGAGGCGCGGTGGCCTCATGGTTAGCGCGCTCGACTCCGGAGCGAGCGCTCCGGATTCGAGCCCTGGCCGGTGACATTGTGTTGTGTTCTTGGGCAAGACACTTTACTCTTACGGTGCCTCTCTCCACCCAGGTGTATAAATGAGTACCGGCGAATTTAATGCTGAGGGTAACCCTACGATGGACTAGCATCCCATCCAGGGGGGAGTAGAAATACTCCTAGCCACTTCATGCTACAGAAACTGGGATAAGGTCCGACCTGATGGGCCACTTGGCCCGAATGCAGACTTTTATTGCCGCAATACATTCTGCGGAGTGCACTGCGGCGTCACGGAGTGCACGAAGATGTGCGGATTCCAGTGAGAAAGGTTTAATTAATGGTGGTTATGTCTTGCTCTGATTTGCCTGTAAAAAGATGTAAAAGAGATCGTGCTCGACTTTCATAACTCTTGCGTTTTTTCTTAATGCAGTATGTGAAAGTTTGTAAATTCGGACGATTGATTGTGACGTCTTAGTTTTGAACTTAGTATATCATTTCTTAGCCGCAGTCTTGCCAGTCCTTGCTGAAATTCTAAAATGAAGAGAAATCGTCGTTACGGAAGCTTGCAGAAAAATTTAAACAAACGGAAACCGTAGAACACGCTAATTTCATGTATGTTGCGATCTATTCCTTTACATCTCAGACATCTGAACATGAACTTAGGCTAAAAGCTTGCGGAGCATTTCCACACATTGAGACGGACGCGTCCTCGGCACGGTCTGTACACAGTGTAGATAAATTTAAAGCGTACCAGTAACGAATTTATTAGTTAGATTTCTGCTCCTACAATTTCCACATCTTTCCCTAATTAAGGCGGGGGTAAACATGAATGGAAGATAAATTTGAAGAATTATTAAAAGGGAATTGTTAGGATTAAAATGGATTGGAAACACTACAAGACAGTTGA
The DNA here is from genome assembly GCA_019787425.1 of Platygyra sinensis. Classification (NCBI taxonomy): domain Eukaryota; kingdom Metazoa; phylum Cnidaria; class Anthozoa; order Scleractinia; family Merulinidae; genus Platygyra; species Platygyra sinensis. Next base: position 12,081 of record JAHPZR010020118.1, read on the forward strand.
CCACCCCGAATGAGAGCCCCTGTTTGGTAGGGGACTGTTTAGTATCCGTCTACTAATTCTTCACTACAAATTTCAATTTTCAAAATCCATCAAATCTTCAATATTTTGTATTTTCCTCAATTTAACCTATTCTTTGAGAAAAAAATCTCTTTCCCAAAATGTCCAAAAATCACCCAAAAACTTACACAAAATCGCCAAAAGGGTGGTTATGGTAATAAGCAGAGAGATTTAGCGTTGCTTGAAACGTGACCGAAGTCAAATAAAGGGTCTTACTTACTTACTTACTTATTTACTTACTTACTTACATGTTGTTTTCGTGCGAGGATTGGGCGACCTTGTACATACGCGCAAAAAAAAAAACAAAAAAAAAAAAAAAACTGCGAACAGGGGGAGGTGTGAGACAAAACTTTGCAAAAGTCGCTAACATTCTCCGACTGTCGCAAAAGTATTCGAAAACAAATTCGGCCAAGTTGTACAAAAACCTTCCGACCACATTTTGTGTTTGTTTGCTTTCGTGAAAGCAACGTAATCTAGAGATTCGAGCGAATATTTGCAGTGCGTTCAAAATGTTTTGGCAAAAGTTGCCTCCCTTGTCAAAAAGGTCTCTACGTATGTGTTGTTAAAAACAGTTCTCTAAAAACATCGACCGTGCCGGGTAATTTTGACTTGTCATTCAGGTCTTTTTTGGCCAAAGAATTAAACATTGATGGTAAATAAAGGATGAAAGGGTCCAAAAGTCGTTAAAAAATGAGGAAAAGATTTTTTTTCACGGACTAATGAGATTGATTACAAAATATGGCGACAATTTACTGGTGTTAAGTTCAAATAATTGTATAATGATCGATTAAGTGAGAGCTTATCTCACTCGCATCCCGGAAAGTGGTCTAAAAGTTTTTCCAAAAGCTCGAGCCCTCCTATTTTCTTTTATTCCCAGTCTCCTACCCTAGCCTGCCTCTTGTTATAACACCGTAGGGCAAACATATCAAAATTCGCTCAAATCTCCTTTAAACTCTCCAGGATGAGAAAAAATGATAAGATTGCATGTTCAAGAGTATGTATTTGGTAAATAACCTATCCATTGAACGACTGTAATGTAATTTCTTGATTTCCATACAAACTCTTATATTTCAGCCACAGTTCACCATACAAACCCTTATTCTATGCTTGGGTGACCTGTGCATATACTCTCATCTAAAAACAGCTATCGACCAATGAGAGTGCGCATAGTGTGCGGTGGTTGGATGGGTGCAGGGCCCTGGTATTATGAAATGAGGCATTACCTTGGAATTATCTGCCTTGATTTCCTTGCCAACAGCAGGCAGAATCATCTTCACTGAACCGTCAAACAGTGCCAGCACTCGCAGCCCAAACTTGGGGGCAATTCTTGTTGGTACATTATAACCTGATAGAGACATAATCAAATGAATGTAGAAATAATTTTGACGACTTCTGGACAGCAAAGTTACATACCTGACAAAAAATCTAATTTCTGAGGAACGACTCAATACGAATAGGCCTGTGAAAGGGTACCTGGCCTATGAATGCAAGCGAGGCTAGAGGTAACCACGCTTTGATACAAACCCCTCTGCTTTTCTCATTTCAATGTAAACTAGTTAGCATTAAAACAACTTGATTTACACAACAAAAGCAGTGACGTCTGTATCAAAACCAGGTCACCTGCAGCCTCGCTGCCATTCAAAGGGCAGGTCACTGAGCAGGCAACTGCAAAATTAACAAATTGATGTAAGTTATTTTTTTAAATGCATCTGTCCTGTGATTGATCATGAATTTCATCATCACAGTGTCAAAGTAGCTGTGGAACTGCAGGCTACTTAATTGTAAATGACAGGACAGACGCATCAGAAACTGACGTCAATTTTTTTTACAATAAAAAATTGTCAATAGTCTGCTCTTACATGTTGATGCAAAACATAAATTATAAATTCATGTGTCAGCTGGGTGACTAATAACAATCAAAATTAGCCAATGAGTGCATAAGGATTTCTGCAGTTATTTTAATTGATCTATTGATGAGAAAGTAAATACTGACGGCCCAATGGGGGTGGTTCATGGGGTGTCATGGGATATCAGTAGCAGACCCACACCTGTGTATAAGGCGAGGGTCCAAACATTCTGCTTTGTAACATAATATTTGCAGAGTATAAATTAAATTTAAAAAAAAAGAAAAACATTTTGATTGTCATTTGGGCCTTTAAGGTAATTCCCCTGAAATAAAACTGACAATAGATTTTTGTTCAAACTTTGCCCACTGAATATTTATCATATGAGAACTTCAATTTTGAAATAAAAAAGAGGGGTGCCCATAAGGAGCACAGGGGTGTTGAAAATGACCCATTTTGGCATTATTTAATGCTTAGGGTATTAGAAGAACGCATTCCCAGTAATAATTGTAAATTTTTGTGACCGAGACTCATGAGAACAAACATTAAACTGGAGTCAATGCATTGTATCGGACACAAATAAACTTTCTAAGTTTGATTTAGACAGAAAGCTGAATTCTTGATTAAAATTTCAACCAAATTTCTTGACATGGTTACCATAGGGCAAACTAGAAAAGACCACAGTTTACTTGCTATTTTCGTTATTTATTCAATTTTCAGCAATAGGAATCAGATCAGTCTTTCCTCAAGCAAAGTTTATGATAAGTTGATTACAATGACTGAAAAAAAGTTGGGGTGCCCGTGCTCGTTGGTGAGCTATAGCCATTTTCCAACTGACAGCGCTCAATATCAAGGCAAATCCGCCATGTTTTCAATATGCGCGTGCAAGCGGGCGCGCTAAATGACGCCATAAATTATGCGCAGAAAGGATGCGCAGTGCAGTTGTGAGGAATAACCTTAATTGAAGATGAGAACTCTCCTAGATCACCACTGGATATCTAAAGTCAATCAGTTTTCGTGATCACCACCTTTTCTTTTTAATTCAAATTTTGCTTAAACAGCTCATACAAGTTATTGCAAAACATTGAAGGTGATTTATTCTGTAACCTTTATTCGGTGTTCCATGCTGCTGCATTAGATGAGGAATAATTTTCCAAAGATCCTGTTTTGTGGGTGTGGCTTGAGCTTTTTCCCCCCCTAAGAGGTACCAATTCTTTCATACAAGACATTATCTCCTGAGGTACCAAAACTTCATTAATTTATAACCTCTAAAAGGTAAGAGTACCCTAATTATTGTTATTTGAGAGTCCCCCCAATTGGGGGGAGGGGGGTAGGGGGCATTTGAGAGGCAACCTGACATCACAATCATTTTTTCACACCCACTAATATTATCTTACCAAGAGGCTTAAACTCTTCCTGTAAGATTTTAGCCATTTCAGGTGCCCACATTGATTCGGTGACTGCAATATACCTTTTACCTAGAAAACAAGATAAATGCATGGATGTACAAGGGAAAGGCAGATGGTGAAGGAGACCTGGGAAAATTCATGTTATCAAAAGACGGCAGCATCATAAACACTCAGATCCTGGGAGGGGGAAAATCCGATATGAGGAGCTAATGGTCGGGTGATCATCTGAAAATTTGAATGGAACCCCTAAAAAGACCAATCTGAGGATGATCTTTATTTGACTCTTAAAAGATACCTGCACTTAAAATGGAATAGGCTTGACTACCAGACGCTGTTTGGGATTAAGCTAGTAGACCAGAGTTGACAGAGCGGCAAAAATCAAGCCAATAAGAGGACCTTTTTTGAACTGCTGTCTCTTTGACTGCACCCTTAAAGATACTTTGATGTAGCTAAAAATAGTGGTTTTTGTCATCAACACTCTTGCTAAGTGAGACAAAAATCCTTGATTTATTTAAAACCCTGAGTGAGATAATGAGTAAGCCCTGATCTTTTCATATGGAAGACTACTCCCACCTGGGATTCACATTCTTTTTCTTACCAGGAGCTTTAGGTGATGTCATTGCCTTTATATGTGCTCCAGCAACATCTCTGACATCACACATTGCAAAGCATACCTTTGGAACCATTGGGTCTTCTCGCTGAAGAAGACGTCTGTGAAACTGAGAATAATAATTAATTATTAAGCCACATCATAATATATCATTTGGTAGTGGAAAATATCCTGCATACCGGTATGCTTGGCTGGTCAGCAGAGTTAATAAATCACATACCTCCATGCTAGTGCAGGTTGATCCCTGAAGTACAGGTCCCAGGATAAATCCAGGACAGATTGTGCATAGTTCAAACTTCTCATCATCTACAAATTAAACAAATGTACAGTGTTTCAACATTACCAGTATGTGAATGTCACACAGAAAAGATACCTAGCTTCTTGATCCCATTCTGCCAAAGTTGTGCTAGAGAATGCCACTTTAAGGCAGGTAGGGGAGCTTTGAGGCTTTTAATATTCCTATTTGCTCCTTTAAATTAATGAAAGGACCACAACTTTTGAGAGGGAAAGAGTGGAAACAGATGTATTATACAGGGGTTTCAATAAAGTTTGAAGTAGGCAGCCAGTTTGAGAAGAGAAGGCGACGGTATTGACAAGGGGCCAGAAGGGCCCTTTTGGTAGGGGGGTCTAGGGGCATGCCCCCCCCCAGAAAAATTTGAAATCTGGAAGCTCTGAAAAACTATTTCTAGCGTTCTGGGCATCAAATTGTGTATAAATATAAGTGTGATTTCTTAGTGCAATGAGGCGTGACCTTGATCTCCAAATTGAGGCAAAAAGTACATGCAAGCCCATCAAAATAAATTTTGATTTTGTTTGAAAGGATCGTTCTTTAATTCAATTTAGGCAGAAAGTAGCCGACGTCTCTGATAGACGAAGCAGACGCTCTTCGTCGGACGTCGGTGCTTATTGAAACCCCTGATTATACAAACATGCAACAAGAATTTAAAATCATGAACTACCTGGCAAGTTTCTGACTAGTTCCCATGCCGCTCTCTCAGCGCGAGCTTTGCTTTTTTCATAAGGAGAGCTCCCCTCTTCTTTGGACCAGTCTTCCTCAGTAAACACTTTTCCTTCATCAATTCTCCCACCTGCAGATATTTACCATAACATGGGGAGAGTTTTCTGCAGGTACTTAAGGAATTAAAAGATTAAAACCAGAACTTTGGCTGACAATTAATAATTATCTAAATAGTATGCAGTCAAAGGTAGGAGTTATAGCAGGGGTGGTAATACAATTGAACCTCTCTAATACAGATTTGCAAGGGACAGAGTGATTTAAGTTATTAGAGAGGTTTCAGTGTTGGAGAGGTCACTCTGATGACGTCACTTTTGAGTCTCCATTGATAGTTTAGAGTTTTTAGTAATAAAATAAATTCAGGCCCAAGTGAGACTATCTTGTGAATTTCTAAATCTAGATGATAAAATGTCAGTGTGTTGTATCATTGCCAACAGGAAATATGGTACATATTGCAAATTATTGACACCTGGTACCAGGAGTGAGGTGAAATAAAGAGGTTTAATTTGAATTTGCTGCCTAAGGCCAAGATTTAGTGTTCGTTATATCTGTTTTAGAGAGGGTCTGTAATTTATAGATTGTGTTTTTTTTAGAGAAAATGCATGAGAATTTTAATTTGTTAGTACATAGGAAACTGTCCGCGTTAGAGAGTTGTCATTACAACAGAGGTGTCTGCATGGAGAGATTCAACTGTATAGAATTTCATGGGTCTCTCCGTCTTTTATCAATATTTAAACACTTCCCTGGTCTTCGCAAATGCGTTTTCTATCTACAGTCAATTTAAGCAACTGGGTTTCTTTTTTAAAATCATTTTTAGTGAGAAAGAAATAATGAAATAATTTGTAAATTTCATTGTAACTAAATTTTGACATCAATAAATAAACAAATAGAATTATTGCTTCCAGTTGCATAACTCTGGGCATAAAGCTTCAGGTCTCAGGTTGCATAACTCTGGGCATAAAGCTTCAGGTCTCAGGAAATGATCTGTAAGTCACATCTCTTACCATACATTGCAGCCACAGAGCTAGTCAACACAACTCTTTTAACACCACCCTTAGTCTTGGCACACGCTTCAAGAACATTCTTAGTTCCCTCCACTGCGGGTCCGATAACCTCCATCTCATCTCTTGGATTATGGGCCGGGAAGGGGGAAGCCACATGAATTACATAAGTGCAGTCTTTGACAGCCCTTGATGAGTAGTAAAAAAGACAAACTATTTAAAATTATTAATTTTTTTACAAGTGTATGGCTAAATAAAGTTCAGTCTATTAATGGCTTTCTATACCCATGTTTTCTTTCATTATTACATTGTCGAAGAATTAATTTTCTGGTTTTTATTTAAATATGCCCGGTAAAAAAGTCATTTACTTCCATCCTCAGAACTGCTCAAACATTAAAAAGGCCAAGCTATCTGTCCCTTATCCCCTCCCCCAAGCTTTGGATTTAACAATTTTTGTGCGATTGATAATTGCTTGACAATCAATTGAAAAAAACATATTGAAAAAAAATTATTGACCAACAGTTGGTTGTTACTTGGCCAAAAGGGACCTTACACATCCACGACGGCGACGGCGAGGATGATGCCTGGTAAAAAATGTGTTTCTATTTTACTTTGAAATTTTGCATTTACTGAGATCTATTCAGTGTGTTTGTTGGTATTAGAACATGCCTCAGCTGAATATGCTATGAATGCATTCAGTTCCAAAGAGAAATACGGAAAATTAGCCTTTATGGTTCACATTCTCCAAACAACGCAGAATCTGGGCATTTCACGTTGTTTTGCAGCGGACGGCAAAGAAATGTACCAAGAGTTATAATGCACATGCACAGCTATTCTTTTGCTCATTAAACCTTTTGTTTGGTGACATTCTCGTTGCCGTTGCCATTGTGTTTTTCGTAAAGGCCCGTTTACACAGGCGACTTTTGTCGCGGCAACTCGATGCAATTTTTGTCGCATTTAAGTTGCAACTTCAAAATCGCAGGTGTAAACCACATGCGATTTTCAGTGCGATTTGTTGCCACGATATCGCAGGGGTTTCAAACATGTTTGAAACTTGTTGCAACTTTAGCGCGACAAAAATTGTATCGAATTGCCGCGACAAAAATTGCCAGTGTAAACGGGCCTAAGGTCCCTAAACCCCACTGTACGGAGCTTAACGCGAGTCAAATGCCTGGGGATTGCCCGGAGGGGGGGGGGATGGGCGGTTTTGGAATTGACTGGTACATTAATTTCTGTCAATTGATATCTCACATTGACTCTGACTGCTTTCACAATTGAACTCCCCCACTCGCGGAAGTAATCTTGTTAGACTGCATACTACCCTGAATATAACTAAATCTTAAACACTCAGATACATATAAAGTTAAAGCTGTTATTACGTAATAGTTAATAAACTTAATTTGGGCTCACGTACTCTTGCCAAGAAGCCTTGTTCATTAAGTCTGCCTCGACTAGTTCCAACTCATATTGTGCGTTTTCAGGACACAGACGTCTCAAAGGTGTCACTTTCGTCTCATTTGCAAGACTTCTTACAGTTCCACGAACCCTGTATTCTCCAGCCTCAAGCAATTGCCGCACAACATGGCTAGCGAGAAAACCCGAAGCACCCGTCACTAAAACGCGAGACATGATTAAATTTCCTGTTCGTGGATGTCCTTATGAAAATCGACAACAGCGAGTGTTTGCTTTCTAATGGCTCTGGTTTTCACTAGCGACGGAGTCGTAGTCGGAGCCGCAAGGACGAGAATAATCGAAAATCCGAGTCGTTTAATAGCGGAGTGAAAAGCTCAATACTTCTCCATTTCTTTCGATTCCGTTTACGACTCCGTCGCTTATGATGCAGGGATACCCGGGATGTGAATAACTTGTGTGGATGGGAAGCGGAAACAAAATAACTAACCAATCACAATACCCCGTATCGAGCACTGTGCATGTGATTGGCGTTTTCGTCCGCACCTGTCCGCAACTGTTTCCGACTTCAAACGATTCGCAAGCGACAGAGTCATATATAAAGCAGAATCTGACTTCCACTAGATCGAATGACTCTAAGTTTCCGATTACGACTTCGACTACAACGCCATCGCTGTAATTATGCACTTGTCATCGGCTTCCCCGAGGGGGGGGAGCCCCGGGCTGATGTGGGGACTTTGCTTATTGTGCATTTCAAAGTTCTTGTATTTCCCCACCCGTGGGGGATTTTTTTCTTGCAAAGTCCCCAGTATTTGGCGAAGCCAATCACCCAACCGGATTTGAAGACTTTATTTTGGTTCTTTCAGAGCTCTCAAGTTGATTTGTTGGCAAAGAGTGAGATCTGCAACGGCTCAGCCGTTTTGTGACGCCACAGTCGTCACTCCGCTAGGGGGGCCCCAGAAAATTTTGAAAAATGGAAGTAGCTATGGCTAAGACATGTTTCCTTCCTTCTGAGCAGAAATGTCATGCTTCAAAAGTAAGTATTTAGATCCCAGAATTTTCTTTTCGCTGGCTCTGCACAAGAATAAAGCGAGTACAAGCGAGTACAAACCAAATAATGACTACAAATTATATCATAAAACATAGTTTGTTATGAAGGAACTTCACTAAAGGAGCAAGGAATCTCAAATGCGTGAGAAATAATAGTTTCCGCGTGAGAGCGTAAGATTGAATTTGTTTGCGTAAGTCTCACGCTCAATGCGTGAGACTTTTTGAACAGTTAGCAAACACTCCGACTTTGCATTCTGATGAAAATTGAACTTTAAATATTTTTTCTTGAATACTACATTAGCTGCTCGCAGTCTGGTGAAAATTTCAACTTTTCTTCCCGTCCTGAATTCCCCAGATTCCGTTTTAATGCATCAGTCAATTCCAGCGGTGCCCATCCCTCCCCGGGCAACCGTGGGGCATTTGCTCACGTTGTCAGTCCCGGGGGTGGGGCATTAGCAAATTTTATCGCGGCCCGGGGGCTGGGCATTAGCATACCCCGGGGCGATCCCTGGACATTTGACACGTATGGATGAGTTTATCAGGAAGGACGAGGGCCTTTGTCAAAGACTGGCTTGTCCGTCAGGGACTAGAAAAACCTGTCGATGTTTTTAAAGGTATCTTTTCTCAATTTTAGATATTTCTTCATTACTTCTAAGCATATAAATATAAGCGACAAGGTAAACTATATTTTGTTTATCACAAAACAATCACTGACGTGAACACTGCGTGAACGACTATTTTGCATTTCGCATTCAAAACTAGCCTAACAATTTTTAAATTCATGAAAGTGGAATTAAAGTACTGAAGGTTTGCAAATTCAAATGATGCGATCTTCAACACAGATCTTGCGAGCTTAAAATGCGATGCATCATCATTTAAAATGTATAGATTCTTTATAGCGACAAGGTGTTAAAAACAAAATATAAAGAATAAATATAATCAGAATAAAATAGCACGTACTGTTGTCCTTGAAGTCTTTAATACCATTGCATTAAAAGACTGAACAGTTGACCAATTTTATTCACTGGTTAATAAAAAACTGCAGAAGTGTTGGAAGTCTTGGAAGGCGACGATCCCGTGGGCAGGGCATTTGCCCTCTTTCTTCGTCCCCATCCCAGGGCATTTAGACAGCTTATGTGTCCCCACCCCGGGGAATTTGCCTAACTTTTTTAAAAAATGCTAATGCCCGGGGGTTAGCCCGGGGGTGAGGATGGGCACTGCTGGAATTGACTGATGCATATAGGGAAGTGGTCAAAACTACTATACTCGAACAGGACTCACCAAACCACAAAATAGTTGGTGGTGTCTGCCTGCACCCCCCTTGCCTAACGTCAAAAGATGGTGTCTTTATTGCATAGCCACCCCTCTATCCAGCAGTAAAAAATTACAGTGAGATTCAAACCTCACTCTTCTTGTTTGTCTAGTGATGCTGACTCTTGCTAACTGAATATTTCTGTGTCAACTCAAATTTAAAAGCCAATAAAATTTTCTTGCTAACGTTCGAAGATAGGTGGTGTCTTTGGGAACCCCCCCTCCTACCCCGAAGGTGGGTCCTGTTCGAGCATACATGTTTTGACCAGTTCCCTAAATCTATCCGGACTGTCTTGCTATCATCGATCGAGCGAACAATCGATCGTTTCCAATCTCCTCTCGGTTAAACAGAAGCGAAGTCCCCACATTCTTCCCGAGACTAGGGCAAAATCTAAGTCCCCACATTTCCCCCACCACAAGAGCTGAAATTTGTTGCAAAGTCCCCACAAAGTCCCCGTATTCCCCCACATCAGCCCGGGGTCCCCTCCCCCTCGGGGAAGCCGATGACAAGTGCATTACACTGCTAGATAAACTGATAATCGCCACTCTTTCATCGTTTTGGTTGACGTTGTTCAGTACATGCACCTGTACGTATGCAAATACCACGCATATCAGTGACGTCACGAGTACTGTTATTTCTTGGTTGACAACACGACTGGTCTTTAATCGACTGTCTGTCCGATAACTTGACCGCAACACGTACTTTGAGGTGCTCTTTCCAGTCGCATATGGATTTTTTAACAATGAAGTATCTTTCAACCAATTGGACCGAGTGATTGGACGTGCGATAGCGTAGGTATCCAATAGGCCTTTTGCAACAAACGATCATGGTACAAAATCCGCCATGCTGGAGGGCAAGCTCATTATTATTCCCCCACTGGGGCATTAAAACAAAGGCCAGTCACGCTTGACTGGTTGAGGTCTCTTTGTTTTAACGTCCCAGTACCGGAATAATAATGAGCTTGCCCTCCAGCATGGCGGATTTTGTACCATGTGATCGTTTGTTGCAAAAGGCCTATTACAGTCGAACCTCTCTAATACGGACACCGAAGGGATAGAGCAAAGTGTCCGTATTGGAGAGGTGTCCGTTGTATAGAGGTCATGAATATTACGTCACATTAAAGGCTCCATTGATGCATTAAACTGGCCCAAACAAGTCTTTGAGGTACATATTTAATTTTTACTGATTGAAAACAAATGATACTGTCATCGTATGAATAATGAGACAATTGATTACACTTTGATATGTAACGACAAACATGAAAGCGTGTTGAATAAGAACATGTCATCATTGGAGTCTCCGTAACAGAGGTTAAGTTTGTATGAATTTTCTCTCTGAGGCCGAGATTTCGTGTCCGTTGTCCGTATTATAGAGGGTCCGTATTGTGGAGGTTATTTTTACAAAGAATGTAAGGGCATTTTCCCGGAACCAAGTGAACTGTCCGTATTAGAGAAGTGTCCGTAAAAAGAGGTTCGACTGTACAAAAATCGCGCGCCAACTCTCGATGGTTTTCACATGACGTCATTAAATCTAAAGAGCCACGAAAGTTTTTATCTTCATCAGGCATAAAAGGATGTTAATTTATACGTTTGTCTAGCGAGTTTTAGCTTTTTTACGAGTTAAGCCAAAGTCAGTTCCAGATGTTCACCACTCTATTATTTCTATTCTAAGTGATTTCGAGACATAAGCCCTCCGAATTACTTGTCAAGACTGACCTGGAAAACATCAAATGTGACCACTGTATGATTATCGCAACGTCTCGCGAGGCATCGGCAACTACCAAGTAACACTGAGCTTAATTAAAGTTATCCATGGTGTAATTGTGCACGTTTTTAAAAGGAGTACCTTACTTGCCTTTTTTTCGTGATTTGAGAAAATAAAATTTTAATATCCGTGATCCACGATTCTCCATCCACTGGTCGATAATTTTGTTTTTTGGTCGACACACAACAACCGTTTCCAGGGCCTCATCAACCCAGCCCTTCCCCCGTAGGCTCGATTTCCGCCGCTTTCTCGAGTCCGGTCTACGTTCCTCCCCGAGAGGAGACCTCGGGGGAGGAGCGCGGGCTCCTTTCCCGAACAGCGGCTGGTAATCGAGCCCTGCTATTCCCCTGCTAAGACAATCACGTGACGTGACTGAAGAGACCATCATCACCCAAGTCGGTCATCCTCTACAGTGGGAGCTGATCTTATGAAACTAAATTGTCACACGAGAACAGTCGTTGGTCGTTATAAGCGTAGACGCTTAAGAGCATAAGATTCAACGCCATTTTGTGTCGAGCCTTCCTCCCCCGTCCCCCACCCCCCCCCCCCCCCCTTCCCTGAGAAAGCCCTGGCTCTCAGGCTACGCGGTTTGGGAGACAAAGAGGGCACAGGAGACCAAATTCTCCAGGTTTTGGCAGGGGTGGGGGAGGGGGGGGGGGAGGGGGAGTGTTAGGAGAATAACGGAATCCTGTAACCAAGTTTCAACATATTTCACCAGCCATACTCTCTCCTTGCTGATACATTTACATATTACCATATTTGCGTGTCATAAACGTCCATTCCTCGCATATCCGAATGATTGTTTTACTGAAATCTGGTCATAAGCATTTGAGGTAAAATAGTCAACCTTTGACCTTTTCACTTCCAGCGCCATAAAAACACGACGTTTCGGCGACGACATGTCACCATGATCAAATGCTTGTAAGTTAGTGAATGTTATATAGAGAATAGTAAGTGAGAAAATACATTAGAATAAATGAGGCGGGAATAAACAAAAGAATGAGAAACATTTAAGTAAAAAGTTTCGCTGGAATGCAGTCATTTTGAGTGTTCAGAGTCGATCTCTTTTTCCTTATTAAAAGCATCTCATACATTAAAGGCACTCGAACTTTCCGCGGCATATTTTTAAGGTGGTAAACTGCTCGTGAAGATTGGTAGGTCTTTGATTGTGTATATCCTTTATACTTAAATTTTTCTCATTCTTTTGTCTATTCCCGCCTCATCAGTTTTTTTCTAATGTATTTCTAACTGGATTTATGAAAACGGTGCTAAACATTCCAACCCTTATCACCCTGATTTCACCGTGATTTCACTCAACTTTCAGGCCGCTTCTAAGCCATGTAAACGGGCAGAAAATAGAGAAAGGAGGGTAATGCAAGGGAGATAAAAGGGTAAAGAAATTAAAGGAAAAAAGACTGACCTTCCTTTTATTTTTTTATTTCGTCGCCTTTGGAGAAAAAAACGCGCGCTTAGGGCACGATTTCAATTTCACCTTGATTTTACCCAACTTTCAGGCCGTCTCCAAGTCATGAAAACGAGCAGGAAATAGAGAAAGGAGGGCAATGCAAGGGAGATAAACGGGTAAAGAAAGGGGAAAAGGACTGACCTTCCTTTTATATTTTTATACCGTCACTTAGGGTGCGATTTCCATTCTAAGCATAACCGTTTTCAGAAATCCAGACATTTTCTCACTTACTACTCTCTATATAACGTTCACTAACTCAGTACAATAATTTGCATTTGATAATGGTGACATGTCTTCGCCGAAACGTCATGTTTTTATCGAGCTACTTTTTATTCCGAAATGTTTCACAAAATCTTTTATTATTACCCTTCCAGAAAGTGAGAAAAAAAGATAAAAACATTCACTTGCAAAACACGTTGAGAAATGTAATTGACAGGCTAGAAAGTCAAGAAAAGGACCTCAGTTGGTCCGTTTCTTAAAAGTGTAATCAATTGTTCGTTATGTTCCCCGGAAATAATTTCTGCATGCAAACATTCTGTGTTAAAAATTATATGCAAGGCATCTAAAAACCAAAATCATCTTTCAAAAAAAATCATTTTTATTTTATCTATGTTAGTGGATTATTAGTATGCTAATCTATTTATTTATGTCTATTTATGTATTAATCTTTTTATTTTATGTGTACCTATTTATTCCCTTATGAACGAATTAAACAGATGGGTTAGATATTAAAAGATAAATTGCGGTTTTATCCTCTGGTATTTTTATATTAATGTAAGTAAGAACTTGTCCTCAGAGGGTCTAATTTCTCTCATAATTTCGTCGTAATCGCCAGCAAATTTGAATGACCGAGAAACTGTTTCATATATATACGTTGGGATACAACTCTTCCTTTTATTTTTTTTCTTTCCCTTCTCCATACGTTTTTCGGTCGTTTCAGTCTTCTCTCTTTGCATAATTTACTGTCCATCTATTTGGCTTTTTCTCTCTCGCACTTTTTGAGCCGTTTCTTCTTTCTCCTGTCAGATCATTTCGCGCTAAAACGATGAGAGAAGAGCGGCCTTGAAGGAGATACAAGAGATCGTAAAGAGCCTTTCATGTAATATATCACATCAACACGAGAGACAGTGTTTCATCGGGATATCCAAACACCGAGAAGAGAGTTGAAAATACGACGCGCAAAATTCGAGGTGTTTGGATAGCCGAGGAAACACGCTCTCCATTAATCGAAACAAAAACTAAGGAGTTCACGGAGAAGTAAAATCGTCAAAATCCATGCTAAGTAAGACCGGCTATCCAAACCTCCTTCACGGTTGTGATTTTCTTTGTTTTAACTTGATGAATTATTGAGTTTGAAAAAATGTTTACCGTCAACACTATTGAAAACAAGGAGAGAGTATGGCTGGTGAAATATGTTGAAACTTGGTTACAGGACTCCGTTATTCTCCTAACACTCCCCCTCCCCCCCTCCCCCCCCTCCCCCACCCCTGCCAAAACCTGGAGAATTTGGTCTCTTGTGCCCTCTTTGTCTCCCAAACCGCGTAGCCTGAGAGCCAGGGCTTTCTCAGGGAAGGGGGTGGGGGGCGGGGGAGGAAGGCTCGACATAAAATGGCGTTGAATCTTATGCTCTTAAGCGTCTACGCTTATAACGACTAACGGCTGTTCTCGTGTGGCAATTTAGTTTCATAAGATCAGCTCCCAGTGTAGAGGATGACCGACTTGGGTGATGATGGTCTCTTCAGTCACGTCGCGTGATTGTCTTAGCAGGGGAATAGGCTCGATTACCAGCCGCTGTTCGGGAAAGGAGCCCGCGCTCCTCCCCCGAGGTCTCCTCTCGGGGAGGAACGTAGACCGGACTCGAGAAAGCGGCGGAAATCGAGCCTACGGGGGAAGGGCTGGGTTGATGCGGCCCTGGAAACGAGGTTGTTGTGTGTCGACCAAAAAACAAAATTATCGACCAGTGGATGGAGAATCGTGGATCACGGATGTTAAAATTTTATTTTCTCAAATCACGAAAAAAAGGCAAGTAAGGTACTCCTTTTAAAAACGTGCACAATTACACCATGGATAACTTTAATTAAGCTCAGTGTTACTTGGTAGTTGCCGATGCCTCGCGAGACGTTGCGATAATCATACAGTGGTCACATTTGATGTTTTCCAGGTCAGTCTTGACAAGTAATTCGGAGGGCTTATGTCTCGAAATCACTTAGAATAGAAATAATAGAGTGGTGAACATCTGGAACTGACTTTGGCTTAACTCGTAAAAAAGCTAAAACTCGCTAGACAAACGTATAAATTAACATCCTTTTAAGCCTGATGAAGATAAAAACTTTCGTGGCTCTTTAGATTTAATGACGTCATGTGAAAACCATCGATAGTTGGCGCGCGATTTTTGTACAGTCGAACCTCTTTTTACGGACACCTCTCTAATACGGACACTTGGTTCCGGGAAAATGCCCTTACATTCTTTGTAAAAATAACCTCCATAATACGGACCCTCTATAATACGGACAACGGACACGAAATCTCGGCCTCAGAGAGAAAATTCATACAAACTTAACCTCTGTTACGGACACTCCAATGATGACATGTTCTTATTCAACACGCTTTCATGTTTGTCGTTACATATCAAAGTGTAATCAGCTGTCTCATTGTTCATACGATAACAGTATCATTTGTTTTCAATCAGTAAAAATTAAATGCACCTCAAAGACTTGTTTGGGCCAGTTTAATACCATCAATCAGGTGATCAGGAGCCCATCACCTGGAGCCTCCATCTCCCATATATCCTTGAGTCAACCTTTGCGCGTATCTTTCTATTTTTAGAACAGTCTTCACCCCAGGCTAGCTTAAATTCCCAAGAGAGCATATTGCATAGTGCATTGCAATGCATTGTGTTGTGCTGAATTCTGTTGTGCTGTGTCGTATTGGTATTATTTTGCACTGTATGGCATATAGCACGTGCGAATCTAAAGCCCCACAGTTTCTAAAAATAGAAATATACGCGCAAAGGTTGTCTCATAGGGTTTGTATGGGAGATGGAGGCTCCGGGTGATGGGCTCCGATCCTGCATCAATGGAGCCTTTAATGTGACGTAATATTCATGACCTCTATACAACGGACACCTCTCCAATACGGACACTTTGCTCTATCCCTTCGGTGTCCGTATTAGAGAGGTTTAGGCCTTTTGCAACAAACGATCACATGGTACAAAATCCGCCATGCTGGAGGGCAAGCTCATTATTATTCCGGCGCTGGGACGTTAAAACAAAGAGACCTCAACCAGTCAAGCGTGACTGGTCTTTGTTTTAATGCCCCAGTGGGGGAATAATAATGAGCTTGCCCTCCAGCATGGCGGATTTTGTACCATGATCGTTTGTTGCAAAAGGCCTATTGGATACCTACGCTATCGCACGTCCAATCACTCGGTCCAATTGGTTGAAATATACTTCATTGTTAAAAAATCCATATGCGACTGGAAAGAGCACCTCAAAGTACGTGTTGCGGTCAAGTTATCGGACAAACAGTCGATTAAAGACCAGTCGTGTTGTCAACCAAGAAATAACAGTACGCTTGACGTCACTGATATGCGTGGTATTTGCATACGTACATGTGCATGTACTGAACAACGTCAACCAAAACGATGAAAGAGTGGCGATTATCAGTTTATGTAGCAGTGTAATGCACTTGTCATCGGCTTCCCCGAGGGGGGACCCCGGGCTGATGTGGGGGAATACGGGGACTTTGTGGGGACTTTGCAACAAATTTCAGCCCTTGTGGTGGGGGAAATGTGGGGACTTAGATTTTGCCCTAGTCTCGGGAAGAATGTGGGGACTTCGCTTCTGTTCAACCGAGAGGAGATTGGAAACGATTGATTGTTCGCTCGATCGATGATAGCAAGACAGTCCAGATAGATTTATGCATCAGTCAATTCCAGCAGTGCCCATCCTCACCCCCGGGCTAACCCCCGGGCATTAGCATTTTTTAAAAAAGTTAGGCAAATTCCCCGGGGTGGGGACACATAAGCTGTCTAAATGCCCTGGGATGGGGACGAAGAAAGAGGGCAAATGCCCTGCCCACGGGATCGTCGCCTTCCAAGACTTCCAACACTTCTGCAGTTTTTTATTAACCAGTGAATAAAATTGGTCAACTGTTCAGTCTTTTAATGCAATGGTATTAAAGACTTCAAGGACAACAGTACGTGCTATTTTATTCTGATTATATTTATTCTTTATATTTTGTTTTTAACACCTTGTCGCTATAAAGAATCTATACATTTTAAATGATGATGCATCGCATTTTAAGCTCGCAAGATCTGTGTTGAAGATCGCATCATTTGAATTTGCAAACCTTCAGTACTTTAATTCCACTTTCATGAATTTAAAAATTGTTAGGCTAGTTTTGAATGCGAAATGCAAAATAGTCGTTCACGCAGTGTTCACGTCAGTGATTGTTTTGTGATAAACAAAATATAGTTTACCTTGTCGCTTATATTTATATGCTTAGAAGTAATGAAGAAATATCTAAAATTGAGAAAGATACCTTTAAAAACATCGACAGGTTTTTCTAGTCCCTGACGGACAAGCCAGTCTTTGACAAAGGCCCTCGTCCTTCCTGATAAACTCATCCATACGTGTCAAATGTCCAGGGATCGCCCCGGGGTATGCTAATGCCCAGCCCCCGGGCCGCGATAAAATTTGCTAATGCCCCACCCCCGGGACTGACAACGTGAGCAAATGCCCCACGGTTGCCCGGGGAGGGATGGGCACCGCTGGAATTGACTGATGCATTAAAACGGAATCTGGGGAATTCAGGACGGGAAGAAAAGTTGAAATTTTCACCAGACTGCGAGCAGCTAATGTAGTATTCAAGAAAAAATATTTAAAGTTCAATTTTCATCAGAATGCAAAGTCGGAGTGTTTGCTAACTGTTCAAAAAGTCTCACGCATTGAGCGTGAGACTTACGCAAACAAATTCAATCTTACGCTCTCACGCGGAAACTATTATTTCTCACGCATTTGAGATTCCTTGCTCCTTTAGTGAAGTTCCTTCATAACAAACTATGTTTTATGATATAATTTGTAGTCATTATTTGGTTTGTACTCGCTTGTACTCGCTTTATTCTTGTGCAGAGCCAGCGAAAAGAAAATTCTGGGATCTAAATACTACTTTTGAAGCATGACATTTCTGCTCAGAAGGAAGGAAACATGTCTTAGCATAGCTACTTCCATTTTTCAAAATTTTCTGGGGCCCCCCTAGCGGAGTGACGACTGTGGCGTCACAAAACGGCTGAGCCGTTGCAGATCTCACTCTTTGCCAACAAATCAACTTGAGAGCTCTGAAAGAACCAAAATAAAGTCTTCAAATCCGGTTGGGTGATTGGCTTCGCCAAATACTGGGGACTTTGCAAGAAAAAAATCCCCCACGGGTGGGGAAATACAAGAACTTTGAAATGCACAATAAGCAAAGTCCCCACATCATCCCGGGGCTCCCCCCCTCGGGGAAGCCGATGACAAGTGCATAATTACAGCGATGGCGTTGTAGTCGAAGTCGTAATCGGAAGCTTAGAGTCATACGATCTAGTGGAAGTCAGATTCTGCTTTATATATGACTCTGTCGCTTGCGAATCGTTTGAAGTCGGAAACAGTTGCGGACAGGTGCGGATGAAAACGCCAATCACATGCACAGTGCTCGATACGGGGCATTGTGATTGGTTAGTTATTTTGTTTCCGCTTCCCGTCCACACAAGCTATTCACATCCCGGGTATCCCTGCATCATAAGCGACGGAGTCGTAAACGGAATCGAAAGAATGAGAAGTATTGAGCTTTTGCACTCCGCTATTAAACGACTCGGATTTTCGATTATTCTCGTCCTTGCGGCTCCGACTACGACTCCGTCGCTAGTGAAAACCAGAGCCATTAGAAAGCAAACACTCGCTGTCGTCGATTTTCATAAGGACATCCACGAACAGGAAATTTAATCATGTCTCGCGTTTTAGTGACGGGTGCTTCGGGTTTTCTCGCTAGCCATGTTGTGCGGCAATTGCTTGAGGCTGGAGAATACAGGGTTCGTGGAACTGTAAGAAGTCTTGCAAATGAGACGAAAGTGACACCTTTGAGACGTCTGTGTCCTGAAAACGCACAATATGAGTTGGAACTAGTCGAGGCAGACTTGATGAACAAGGCGTCTTGGCAAGAGTACGTGAGCCTAAATTAAGCTTATTAACTATTACGTAATAACAGCTTTAACTTTATATGTATCTGAGTGTTTAAGATTTAGTTATATTCAGGGTAGTATGCAGTCTAACAAGATTACTTCCGCGAGTGGGGGAGTTCAATTGTGAAAGCAGTCAGAGTCAATGTGAGATATCAATTGACAGAAATTAATGTACCAGTCAATTCCAAAACCGCCCATCCGCCTCCCCTCCGGGCAATCCCCAGGCATTTGACTCGCGTTAAGCTCCGTACAGTGGGGTTTAGGGACCTTAGGCCCATTTACACTGGCAATTTTTGTCGCGGCAACTTGATGCAATTTTTGTCGCGCTAAAGTTGCAACAAGTTTCAAACATGTTCGAAACCCCTGCGATATCGTGGCAACAAATCGCACTGAAAATCGCATGTGGTTTACACCTGCGATTTTGAAGTTGCAACTTAAATGCGACAAAAATTGCATCGAGTTGCCGCGACAAAAGTCGCCTGTGTAAACGGGCCTTTACGAAAAACATGACGGCAACGGCAACGAGAACGTCACCAAACAAAAGGTTTAATGAGCAGAAGAATAGCTGTGCATGTGCATTATAACTCTTGGTACATTTCTTTGCCGTCCGCTGCAAAACAACGTGAATTGCCCAGATTCTGTGTTGTTTGGAGAATGTGAACCATAAAGGCTAATTTTCCGTATTTCTCTTTGGAACTGAATGCAGTCATAGCATATTCAGCTGAGGCATGTTCTAATACCAACAAACAAACTGAATAGATCTCAGTAAATGCAAAATTTCAAAGTAAAATAGAAACACATTTTTTACTAGGCGTCGTCCTCGCCATCGCCGTCGTAGATGCGTAAGGTCCCTTTTGGCCAAGTAACAACCAACTGTTGGTCAATAATTTTTTTTCAATATGTTTTTTTCAATCGATTGTCAAGCAATTATCAATCGCACAAGAATTGTTAAATCCAAAGCTTGGGGAGGGGATAACGGACAGATATCTTGGCCTTTTTAATGTTTGAGCAGTTCTGAGGATGGAAGTAAATGACTTTTTTACCGGGCATATTTAAATAAAAACCAGAAAATTAATTCTTCGACAATGTAAGATGAAAGAAAACATGGGTATAGAAAGCCATTAATAGACTGAACTTTATTCAGCCATACACTTGTAAAAAAATTAATAATTTTAAATAGTTTGCCTTTTTTACTACTCATCAAGGGCTGTCAAAGACTGCACTTATGTAATTCATGTGGCTTCCCCCTTCCCGGCCCATAATCCAAGAGATGAGATGGAGGTTATCGGACCCGCAGTGGAGGGAACTAAGAATGTTCTTGAAGCGTGTGCCAAGACTAAGGGTGGTGTTAAAAGAGTTGTGTTGACTAGCTCTGTGGCTGCAATTTATGGTAAGAGATGTGACTTGCAGATCATTTCCTGAGACCTGAAGCTTTATGCCCAGAGTTATGCAACCTGAGACCTGAAGCTTTATGCCCAGAGTTATGCAACTGGAAGCAATAATTCTATTTGTTTATTTATTGATGTCAAAATTTAGTTACAATGAAATTTACAAATTATTTCATTATTTCTTTCTCACTAAAAATGATTTTAAAAAAGAAACCCAGTTGCTTAAATTGACTGTAGATAGAAAACGCATTTGCGAAGACCAGGGAAGTGTTTAAATATTGATAAAAGACTGAGAGACCCATGAAATTCTATACAGTTGAATCTCTCCATGCAGACACCTCTGTTGTAATGACAACTCTCTTAACGCAGACAGTTTCCTATGTACTAACAAATTAAAATTCTCATGCATTTTCTCTAAAAAAAACACAATCTATAAATTACAGACCCTCTCTAAAACAGATGTAACGAACACTAAATCTTGGCCTTAGGCAGCAAATTCAAATTAAACCTCTTTATTTCACCTCACTCCTGGTACCAGGTGTCAATAATTTGCAATATGTACCATATTTCCTGTTGGCAATGATACAACACACTGACATTTTATCATCTAGATTTAGAAATTCACAAGACAGTCTCACTTGGGCCTGAATTTATTTTACTAAAAACTCTAAACTATCAATGGAGACTCAAAAGTGACGTCATCAGAGTGACCTCTCCAACACTGAAACCTCTCTAATACACTATTATAATCACTCTGTCCCTTGCAAATCTGTATTAGAGAGGTTCCATTGTATTACCACCCCTGCTATAACTCCTACCTTTGACTGCATACTATTTAGATAATTATTAATTGTCAGCCAAAGTTCTGGTTTTAATCTTTTAATTCCTTAAGTACCTGCAGAAAACTCTCCCCATGTTATGGTAAATATCTGCAGGTGGGAGAATTGATGAAGGAAAAGTGTTTACTGAGGAAGACTGGTCCAAAGAAGAGGGGAGCTCTCCTTATGAAAAAAGCAAAGCTCGCGCTGAGAGAGCGGCATGGGAACTAGTCAGAAACTTGCCAGGTAGTTCATGATTTTAAATTCTTGTTGCATGTTTGTATAATCAGGGGTTTCAATAAGCACCGACGTCCGACGAAGAGCGTCTGCTTCGTCTATCAGAGACGTCGGCTACTTTCTGCCTAAATTGAATTAAAGAACGATCCTTTCAAACAAAATCAAAATTTATTTTGATGGGCTTGCATGTACTTTTTGCCTCAATTTGGAGATCAAGGTCACGCCTCATTGCACTAAGAAATCACACTTATATTTATACACAATTTGATGCCCAGAACGCTAGAAATAGTTTTTCAGAGCTTCCAGATTTCAAATTTTTCTGGGGGGGGGGCATGCCCCTAGACCCCCCTACCAAAAGGGCCCTTCTGGCCCCTTGTCAATACCGTCGCCTTCTCTTCTCAAACTGGCTGCCTACTTCAAACTTTATTGAAACCCCTGTATAATACATCTGTTTCCACTCTTTCCCTCTCAAAAGTTGTGGTCCTTTCATTAATTTAAAGGAGCAAATAGGAATATTAAAAGCCTCAAAGCTCCCCTACCTGCCTTAAAGTGGCATTCTCTAGCACAACTTTGGCAGAATGGGATCAAGAAGCTAGGTATCTTTTCTGTGTGACATTCACATACTGGTAATGTTGAAACACTGTACATTTGTTTAATTTGTAGATGATGAGAAGTTTGAACTATGCACAATCTGTCCTGGATTTATCCTGGGACCTGTACTTCAGGGATCAACCTGCACTAGCATGGAGGTATGTGATTTATTAACTCTGCTGACCAGCCAAGCATACCGGTATGCAGGATATTTTCCACTACCAAATGATATATTATGATGTGGCTTAATAATTAATTATTATTCTCAGTTTCACAGACGTCTTCTTCAGCGAGAAGACCCAATGGTTCCAAAGGTATGCTTTGCAATGTGTGATGTCAGAGATGTTGCTGGAGCACATATAAAGGCAATGACATCACCTAAAGCTCCTGGTAAGAAAAAGAATGTGAATCCCAGGTGGGAGTAGTCTTCCATATGAAAAGATCAGGGCTTACTCATTATCTCACTCAGGGTTTTAAATAAATCAAGGATTTTTGTCTCACTTAGCAAGAGTGTTGATGACAAAAACCACTATTTTTAGCTACATCAAAGTATCTTTAAGGGTGCAGTCAAAGAGACAGCAGTTCAAAAAAGGTCCTCTTATTGGCTTGATTTTTGCCGCTCTGTCAACTCTGGTCTACTAGCTTAATCCCAAACAGCGTCTGGTAGTCAAGCCTATTCCATTTTAAGTGCAGGTATCTTTTAAGAGTCAAATAAAGATCATCCTCAGATTGGTCTTTTTAGGGGTTCCATTCAAATTTTCAGATGATCACCCGACCATTAGCTCCTCATATCGGATTTTCCCCCTCCCAGGATCTGAGTGTTTATGATGCTGCCGTCTTTTGATAACATGAATTTTCCCAGGTCTCCTTCACCATCTGCCTTTCCCTTGTACATCCATGCATTTATCTTGTTTTCTAGGTAAAAGGTATATTGCAGTCACCGAATCAATGTGGGCACCTGAAATGGCTAAAATCTTACAGGAAGAGTTTAAGCCTCTTGGTAAGATAATATTAGTGGGTGTGAAAAAATGATTGTGATGTCAGGTTGCCTCTCAAATGCCCCCTACCCCCCTCCCCCCAATTGGGGGGACTCTCAAATAACAATAATTAGGGTACTCTTACCTTTTAGAGGTTATAAATTAATGAAGTTTTGGTACCTCAGGAGATAATGTCTTGTATGAAAGAATTGGTACCTCTTAGGGGGGGAAAAAGCTCAAGCCACACCCACAAAACAGGATCTTTGGAAAATTATTCCTCATCTAATGCAGCAGCATGGAACACCGAATAAAGGTTACAGAATAAATCACCTTCAATGTTTTGCAATAACTTGTATGAGCTGTTTAAGCAAAATTTGAATTAAAAAGAAAAGGTGGTGATCACGAAAACTGATTGACTTTAGATATCCAGTGGTGATCTAGGAGAGTTCTCATCTTCAATTAAGGTTATTCCTCACAACTGCACTGCGCATCCTTTCTGCGCATAATTTATGGCGTCATTTAGCGCGCCCGCTTGCACGCGCATATTGAAAACATGGCGGATTTGCCTTGATATTGAGCGCTGTCAGTTGGAAAATGGCTATAGCTCACCAACGAGCACGGGCACCCCAACTTTTTTTCAGTCATTGTAATCAACTTATCATAAACTTTGCTTGAGGAAAGACTGATCTGATTCCTATTGCTGAAAATTGAATAAATAACGAAAATAGCAAGTAAACTGTGGTCTTTTCTAGTTTGCCCTATGGTAACCATGTCAAGAAATTTGGTTGAAATTTTAATCAAGAATTCAGCTTTCTGTCTAAATCAAACTTAGAAAGTTTATTTGTGTCCGATACAATGCATTGACTCCAGTTTAATGTTTGTTCTCATGAGTCTCGGTCACAAAAATTTACAATTATTACTGGGAATGCGTTCTTCTAATACCCTAAGCATTAAATAATGCCAAAATGGGTCATTTTCAACACCCCTGTGCTCCTTATGGGCACCCCTCTTTTTTATTTCAAAATTGAAGTTCTCATATGATAAATATTCAGTGGGCAAAGTTTGAACAAAAATCTATTGTCAGTTTTATTTCAGGGGAATTACCTTAAAGGCCCAAATGACAATCAAAATGTTTTTCTTTTTTTTTAAATTTAATTTATACTCTGCAAATATTATGTTACAAAGCAGAATGTTTGGACCCTCGCCTTATACACAGGTGTGGGTCTGCTACTGATATCCCATGACACCCCATGAACCACCCCCATTGGGCCGTCAGTATTTACTTTCTCATCAATAGATCAATTAAAATAACTGCAGAAATCCTTATGCACTCATTGGCTAATTTTGATTGTTATTAGTCACCCAGCTGACACATGAATTTATAATTTATGTTTTGCATCAACATGTAAGAGCAGACTATTGACAATTTTTTATTGTAAAAAAAATTGACGTCAGTTTCTGATGCGTCTGTCCTGTCATTTACAATTAAGTAGCCTGCAGTTCCACAGCTACTTTGACACTGTGATGATGAAATTCATGATCAATCACAGGACAGATGCATTTAAAAAAATAACTTACATCAATTTGTTAATTTTGCAGTTGCCTGCTCAGTGACCTGCCCTTTGAATGGCAGCGAGGCTGCAGGTGACCTGGTTTTGATACAGACGTCACTGCTTTTGTTGTGTAAATCAAGTTGTTTTAATGCTAACTAGTTTACATTGAAATGAGAAAAGCAGAGGGGTTTGTATCAAAGCGTGGTTACCTCTAGCCTCGCTTGCATTCATAGGCCAGGTACCCTTTCACAGGCCTATTCGTATTGAGTCGTTCCTCAGAAATTAGATTTTTTGTCAGGTATGTAACTTTGCTGTCCAGAAGTCGTCAAAATTATTTCTACATTCATTTGATTATGTCTCTATCAGGTTATAATGTACCAACAAGAATTGCCCCCAAGTTTGGGCTGCGAGTGCTGGCACTGTTTGACGGTTCAGTGAAGATGATTCTGCCTGCTGTTGGCAAGGAAATCAAGGCAGATAATTCCAAGGTAATGCCTCATTTCATAATACCAGGGCCCTGCACCCATCCAACCACCGCACACTATGCGCACTCTCATTGGTCGATAGCTGTTTTTAGATGAGAGTATATGCACAGGTCACCCAAGCATAGAATAAGGGTTTGTATGGTGAACTGTGGCTGAAATATAAGAGTTTGTATGGAAATCAAGAAATTACATTACAGTCGTTCAATGGATAGGTTATTTACCAAATACATACTCTTGAACATGCAATCTTATCATTTTTTCTCATCCTGGAGAGTTTAAAGGAGATTTGAGCGAATTTTGATATGTTTGCCCTACGGTGTTATAACAAGAGGCAGGCTAGGGTAGGAGACTGGGAATAAAAGAAAATAGGAGGGCTCGAGCTTTTGGAAAAACTTTTAGACCACTTTCCGGGATGCGAGTGAGATAAGCTCTCACTTAATCGATCATTATACAATTATTTGAACTTAACACCAGTAAATTGTCGCCATATTTTGTAATCAATCTCATTAGTCCGTGAAAAAAAATCTTTTCCTCATTTTTTAACGACTTTTGGACCCTTTCATCCTTTATTTACCATCAATGTTTAATTCTTTGGCCAAAAAAGACCTGAATGACAAGTCAAAATTACCCGGCACGGTCGATGTTTTTAGAGAACTGTTTTTAACAACACATACGTAGAGACCTTTTTGACAAGGGAGGCAACTTTTGCCAAAACATTTTGAACGCACTGCAAATATTCGCTCGAATCTCTAGATTACGTTGCTTTCACGAAAGCAAACAAACACAAAATGTGGTCGGAAGGTTTTTGTACAACTTGGCCGAATTTGTTTTCGAATACTTTTGCGACAGTCGGAGAATGTTAGCGACTTTTGCAAAGTTTTGTCTCACACCTCCCCCTGTTCGCAGTTTTTTTTTTTTTTTTGTTTTTTTTTTTGCGCGTATGTACAAGGTCGCCCAATCCTCGCACGAAAACAACATGTAAGTAAGTAAGTAAATAAGTAAGTAAGTAAGTAAGACCCTTTATTTGACTTCGGTCACGTTTCAAGCAACGCTAAATCTCTCTGCTTATTACCATAACCACCCTTTTGGCGATTTTGTGTAAGTTTTTGGGTGATTTTTGGACATTTTGGGAAAGAGATTTTTTTCTCAAAGAATAGGTTAAATTGAGGAAAATACAAAATATTGAAGATTTGATGGATTTTGAAA
Source organism: Platygyra sinensis (assembly GCA_019787425.1). NCBI lineage: Eukaryota > Metazoa > Cnidaria > Anthozoa > Scleractinia > Merulinidae > Platygyra > Platygyra sinensis. Next base: position 38,490 of record JAHPZR010020118.1, read on the forward strand.
ATTGAAATTTGTAGTGAAGAATTAGTAGACGGATACTAAACAGTCCCCTACCAAACAGGGGCTCTCATTCGGGGTGGTCAACTGTCTTGTAGTGTTTCCAATCCATTTTAATCCTAACAATTCCCTTTTAATAATTCTTCAAATTTATCTTCCATTCATGTTTACCCCCGCCTTAATTAGGGAAAGATGTGGAAATTGTAGGAGCAGAAATCTAACTAATAAATTCGTTACTGGTACGCTTTAAATTTATCTACACTGTGTACAGACCGTGCCGAGGACGCGTCCGTCTCAATGTGTGGAAATGCTCCGCAAGCTTTTAGCCTAAGTTCATGTTCAGATGTCTGAGATGTAAAGGAATAGATCGCAACATACATGAAATTAGCGTGTTCTACGGTTTCCGTTTGTTTAAATTTTTCTGCAAGCTTCCGTAACGACGATTTCTCTTCATTTTAGAATTTCAGCAAGGACTGGCAAGACTGCGGCTAAGAAATGATATACTAAGTTCAAAACTAAGACGTCACAATCAATCGTCCGAATTTACAAACTTTCACATACTGCATTAAGAAAAAACGCAAGAGTTATGAAAGTCGAGCACGATCTCTTTTACATCTTTTTACAGGCAAATCAGAGCAAGACATAACCACCATTAATTAAACCTTTCTCACTGGAATCCGCACATCTTCGTGCACTCCGTGACGCCGCAGTGCACTCCGCAGAATGTATTGCGGCAATAAAAGTCTGCATTCGGGCCAAGTGGCCCATCAGGTCGGACCTTATCCCAGTTTCTGTAGCATGAAGTGGCTAGGAGTATTTCTACTCCCCCCTGGATGGGATGCTAGTCCATCGTAGGGTTACCCTCAGCATTAAATTCGCCGGTACTCATTTATACACCTGGGTGGAGAGAGGCACCGTAAGAGTAAAGTGTCTTGCCCAAGAACACAACACAATGTCACCGGCCAGGGCTCGAATCCGGAGCGCTCGCTCCGGAGTCGAGCGCGCTAACCATGAGGCCACCGCGCCTCCCGCCGCATTGCATTGCGGCAATGCGTTCTGGTAAAAATGGAAGAATGAGAGAATTCGTACTCCCTTTTATATACTCTTCTTAAATCCTGATTATGTTGCTGCTCGCTCGCTACGCTCGCTCCGCAGCAACAAACCAAAACAACTTTTGCTGAACGCGGAAAGGCCTAGGTACGAGCTTAGCGCTACAGTATACGCAGGATTTGTAAGCAGCGGTTTACCCAGGGAAATCGCGTAGGTAAACTATTCATTTTTTTCGTTCCTTTATTTACTCTCTCCCTACTCAGCAAGATTGTGTGCTCCCTGTGCCCTAGCCAAGTGAAGTAGTCAGAACCGCCTGTAAACATGCAATGAACATTTTTTAACCTCATCATTTATTGCCAAGCAAGGTATAGAATGGGAATAGCAGAATACATAAAATTAGCGTCAAATTGTCGCGTTCAGAGTTGCAAAAGTAGAAATGAACTTTCAGCGTTAGACACCACAGGAAGCCCAAACTTACTTTACGAATCTGTACGTAGCTAAATTTATAGAAGTTTGTATGGATTTTAAATTCGATCGAAAATTCTGAAAACTAGATCTACATAGTTTAAAACCTTGCATGGTGTCCATTTTCTGAAGTTCTCGGACTTGCGTCAGACAGTTAAGACCACAATCGTTCACAAATAAACGAAAAATAGAGATAGTGTTCAGTGTATTAACTTCCAGGCATAACTAATCGATGACATCAATGGTATCAATGAAATCAATGAGTAATCAATCGGTAATCGATAGGTAATCAATTGATTAGTCATTGATTATTGCCAATGATCAATGAGTAATCGATGACTAATCGATGGGCCACAAAATTTTCGGTCATCGATTGCATCGATTAGTCATTGATTGCATTGATTAGTCATTGATTTCATCTATTACTCATCGATAGTATCTCGTGGTTGTAAAACGGTATTTGGCGAGAAAAAAACAAACTTAAAACAACTTAAATGTAAACAGATGTGTCCAGGTTTATTCTTTTCAGGTCTTTTCAGCTAGTAGTACATAGAAATTAAGCTTCAGAAGCCGGTTCTCCATTATCTCTTTGCCGTTTGTTGTTGAACCATACCTTGACGGTTGCCCCGTCAAGGTTGTTCAGTTTCGCAAATTCTTCAATAACTCCGTGCGATGGATACTTGCTCTCTTTATACAAGGCCTCCAGGGCCATTTTCTGCAAATGCGAAAATTTCGTCCTCCTATTTGCGGTTGATGAAGCAGCTCGCTTCCTCTTTCCTATAAAACAAAATCAAAATGACTTTAATGTGCAAAGTGACGGAGCCCATAGAATCGCAATTTCCACACAAGAGCACAACTTATGTCCACATTCTCAGCGACGATTCTCCCGAAATAGTATTTGGAAAGAGAAACTTAAAAAGACGGTTGCCAATGCTGGCCCAAAACACCTTCAAAGAAATCCTCATTCATATGTGCGCCACGAGGGACAAATCTACCATATTTCCGAATTTCTAGCCTGGCAGCAAGGGAGGCTTTATATTCCTTCAACCAGGCGCCAAAATTGTTTTTTTATTGCTCACGATTAACGGTACGAGGTGTTTCCCTCAAGTGGGGAGAACACTGATTCCGCAAACCTAAGGCACAAAGAAATAGTCTGCCTGTGGAACAAACATGACTTTCTTGTTGGGCAAATAAAAAGAATGACAACCATTCCTACAAGAGGAAAAAATGCCCATCCATTATTTGATTCCAAAATGTCGAAAACGGACCATATGAGACTAGTGGTTAATTCTTTTGTTTGTAGTGCGCACTGTGAAAATTCTACCAAGATTTCAAACAAGATGTTCCGTTCACGAAAATACACCGTCCTGGACTCGTTTCAGTTCGTCCAAAAAATTCCAGCAACTCCATCTTCTGAAGGCAATCTTTTACTCGATAACAAAATTCTTTCAGAAATCGAGGGCCACCGGCAGAGACTGGAGATGCAACAAAAGAAATTGAAGGAAGTTCAAGAGAAAGAAAAGAATGAAAAACTAGAACGTATGAAACAGGGACCTGCCGAAAATATGACAATAGCGGTTCTAAAACAACTCTTAAAAGATAGAGGAATCGCGTTTAGCTCAAAGGCCAAAAAATTGGAACTTGTTGAAATATTCCGCAACACTCAAGCTAGTTATGTAACTGCTTATGACGCGGGATGTTTGCCTAAGCCGAAGCAGTTTTACTTTGCTTACAAACGCCCACCAAAAGAAATCGATAACCACGTAGTCGATTCTTGTCAGCGTATTTGTTAGTTTCATTTTCAGACTGGTTGGTTACTGCATGTTCAGTTGTTTTGTTATTAAATAAAGAATTGGGTTAAATGAAATATTGCACAATGGCGAATCATCTGTATTTGTGATTAGCACTTTGTGCCTCGACATATAGTCGACAGGAATTTCTCTGAGATACAAGGAAAAACTTCGTCTAACGCAGCTAAAAACATCACAAACGAAAAAAATGGTACAAGAAAGCAATAAAAGTGCCTTTCCTGCGCAGTATAATAGTCGATGACTAATCGATGGGTCATCGATGAGTAATCAATTACATCAATGAGTAATCGATGTCATCGATGAGTAATCGATGGGCCACAAAACTTTTGGGCTTCGATTACTCATCGTTTACTCATTGATCATCGCCAATAATCAATGACTAATCAACTGATTACTCATCGATTGCTCATTGATTACCAATTGATGTCATTGATCAACGATTAGTTATGCCTGGTAACTTCAAATCCAAAAAAAATTCTTAATTTAGAGCTGCATACAAACTCTTATCCGAGTACGCTTTGGACACCTGGGCCGGGTTGTTCGAAAGGCGGTTAACGCTAACCCAGGGTTAACTGTAAACTGAAGCATTATGTTTTCTTGTTTAAAAACGTTTTTCACCTCTTATGTTTGGTGTAGTTTGAGATTACTACAGCTCAAAACTGAAGGGCAAATAATATTAACAGAACACCTCACCAAAAAGTTCCAAAACTGAAATCAAAATTCTCGCTAACCCTGGGTTAGCTTAATCGGGCTTTGAACAACCCGGCCCTGTGCTTTAATTACACGCAGCATTGTACTGAGTGCCTCCAGTCACTTACTAGTGCTGTATCAGAAATAACGTAAAACCGTTGTTCGCGATTCGGGTTTTCTGGATTTCTTAACGTTGTATCGGGAACTATGAAGCTACTCTTTGCTCAGCTTTGATTTCCATGTTTTCTTTATCGCACCACGCTTAAGCCTCGCTAAATAACTGTTACAATGTGACAAGACTTGTTCTTCAATTGAAGGTCAAAGAAGATTTGGACTACAAACCCACAGAGTTAAAGAACACCATAATAGATATGGCCTATAGTCTTATTGATGCTGGTTTTGTCAAGAAGACTGCAACATACCAGAAAGCAAAAGATGAATAGAAATTGGAGTAATTTGGGATGACAATGTTACTTTGGGTCGACTTTACTGGCTGGAACTGGTGCTGTGAAATATAAGCGCTGAAAGCTGAAATTAAGGGTGTTTTTAGCAGGTCATAGTGTTGCTATAGTAACCTGTTGTGTCACGAAAATAATACCAACGTGTTCACCAGTGATTGGGCAGTTTTTTGATACCATGATTGTAGCATCAATTGATTAAGAGTGGTAATTATAACCCATCAAAATCTAAGTCTTGGAATGTGCTGGAAGCTGTTTTGAGCCACCTTAAAGGGGCTCAGTCACGGCATCTTGAGTTATTTTGAGCGTCGAAAAAATAACCGTTAAATCGAAGGAAACCTGAAAATAACACTTTATAAAGATAGAAAAACATCAAAGAGATAATAATAAACCATAAAGGAACAAGGATGGTTAAGGATGGAGAAGATTGACACGGATTGCAGTCAACGAATTTGAAAAGTTTAGCTAAGCTTTTCAAAGCGTTTAACCGTGACTGAGCCCCTCTAAGCCCCGTCCACACGTATCCTGATATTTTTGAATCCATCAAAAATGTCCGGATTCGCTGTCGAATTCCCCGGATGTGTGTGGACGGAAGCCGTATCCGGAAAGAAAAAGTTGCGGATTCAAAAATATTTAGATACGTGAGGACGGAGCGTTAGTCTTCTTGTTAGTACTGTCTTAATTTCTTCCAACTCCTTTATCTTTTCCTTCTTCCTTAATACAGTAACTGCGTGTTATATATTAACTGCTCATATATGAAATAAAGACACGATTTTGATTTCCACTGAGACGATTGAAAAGAACTATCTGTAAATCTACCCACTACTTGTTCCGACCTGAAAAGGGTGCAATATCAATTTTATGTTTGCAAGAAGGCAGCTTTTTCCAGTAGGTAATCTGAAACTCGTTTTAATTAGCTTTATTTTCTTGCTGTTTCTTGGAGCGCGAACTCGATCATTATCCAGCAAATAGGAGTAAAAGTGGGGAATGCAATACCTCTAGCATTACGAAATGTTTCCAAAATGTCTTTAAAAAGAAAACTCAAACAAATTTTATTCAACATATTAGGTTCACAAAGCTCTTGTATAGATTTATTCAAAATATAAAGTCCTGGTAATACTTCTCCTGATCTGTCCTGACAATTTTTATAAACAGTAGCTGTGCCTTTAATATTTTAAATTAAGTCAATGTTACGTTGTTTCTTGTTGTTATTCAATACTGTCTCTCTCCTTATAATTCGGTTATTAAGGCATGGCCCGCCTACACGAAACCTGTTGAGACACATTACAAGAATACCTATTTTTTGCACTCACCCTGACTAAAATGCTTACTGTCGCAAATTAACAGACTGTTTCCCCCTCCCCTATTGCAATGTTGTTTGCGGTAACACAAGAAATACACGCTTGAGCTGCTAAGCCGAAACAACATTGCACCAGGGGTGGGGAGGGGGCGAATTTGTTTCTTTTGGCCACGATGTTACCATGGCGCGAAATTGAAAATTGTATTGAAATGTCTCAACAGTTTTGTCCGGGGTTGTAGCTGCGAGCATGCTCTTTATTTGTAAAATTTAATTGAAAATTATTGAAGTGTAGGTGTAAACGTAATCAAAACAACAACAAAACTGAGCCTCCGAGTTCTCAGATAATAAAGGTATTTTTTGCCTTATGTAATGTATGTAACATGTTACATACATGTTTTTGCTTGAGTAAAGCTTGGTCGGAAATCAAGTGGTGCGTCCCTAACAATATGAGAATTTAACGAGAGTGCGCTGGCTTGTGTTACCGCGGCATTTTTTCCAGGACGATCAGGTCTTTCAAACTGTTACCAGTGTTTCAGAACCTTTTACCAAAAGCTGCGCCCTCGTCAACTATCACACGATAGAAATCTCGAGCTCATAATTGAATTGTTAATTAGTATGAATCTACTAGCGTTCTATCGAGAATGCAGTTCTCTGATTGGCTACGCTACTCACTATCTATTCTGTGATAGATAGTGAGTAGCGTAACAGTGTGCCCTCGCTAACAAAATGACGGTCGCTTTTTGCCCATTTCAGTGTCTTTGGAGATGATTTCGATAAAGTTTTGAACGACTAGCAGATTTATACCAAAACAATTAGATTATTCGATTTCCATGCGTGATAGTTGACCCAGACTGCACCCTCATCAACCATCACGCGATAGAAATCTTGAGTTCATAATCTGATTGTTTAAAAAGAAATACTTATAGAATGTTTTGTAATTTTCGAAAGACTTTCGACACAATTGAATGGAAATTTATACAAAGAACCATTGAGCTTTTTAATTTTGGTGAAAGCATTCAACGCTGGATTTCCATATTTTATGTTAACTCAGAGAGTGCAGTCCTAAACAATGGTTTCTGCACAAATTATTTTCGCTTGTCAAGAGGAGTGAGACAAGGTTGTGCTCTGTCTCCGTGTCTATTTATCTTGGCCGCGGAATTACTAGCGTGCAAAATCAGGCAAGATAAAGAAATTCAATGTATAAATATTTTCGGTAAGGAATTAAATTTAAGCCAATTTGCTGATGATACCACGCTTGTTAACAATAACTGTAACTCGATTAACAAGGCGATTGCTGTATTGGAAAATTTTGGCGGTATTTCCGGCCTGAAATTGAACCCTACGAAAACTAAAGCTTTGTGGCTGGGACCGTGGAGAGATAGACAAGACAAACCCTTTGGATTTCAATGGCCAGAAAAACCAATTCGTGTGCTGGGCACTTTAATCTCTTACAGTGAGAAAGAAAATAAAAAATACAACTTTACGTTAAAATTGCAAAAATTGAAGACCATCCTTGACATATGGAACTGTCGGAGTCTTACACTATTTGGAAGGTGCCTAATAGCTACAAGTCTTGGCATCTCACAACTGATACACTTTATATCCAGTCTTGATGTTCCTCTCGAATGTCTTAACGCTGTGAATTCGGCCATATTTAAATTCATTTGGAAAAATAAAAAGGACAAAATTAAGCGTAAAGTGATGTTTTTAGATTACGACCAAGGAGGTCTACGAGCACCAAGTATATATGTTTTATCAAAATCATTGAAGTTAGCTTGGATCTCTAGACTGTCAGCTGTTGAACATAAAAGTGGTAAATCTTGGAAGGCGATTCCTAACTATTTTTTCGAAAGATACGGGGGGCCTAAACTTAAAATTACGATGTAATTATGACAAGAAATTTCTCGATCAGATTGGGCCACCTCAGTTCTATAAATTTTTCCTTCTGTATTTCTTGGACTTGAAAGAATCTTTTCCTAATCAGTCCGGCCAAGAACAAATTTTATTTAACAACAAAGATATTTTAATCCACGGTCACAGTATTTTTTACAGGAACTGGTACGATCGTGGCGTCTATCTGGTACTTGATCTTCTCAAAACAGATGGGAATTTTCTTTCTTACTCAGAATTCATCCAAAAATATGATCTTAGATGCAACTTTCTTATCTACTTTCAAGTAGTTTCTGCTATTCCTAGACACTTTGTAGAAAGTGCGAGGGCTTACCCCACGGACAGATCAGATATGCTGTTGAATAGCATGTTTCAGTTTTCCCCAGAGATCTCTTTAAATTTAACGAAAATGAAAAATAGAGACTATTATTCACTCCTCATAAACAAAGAAACAATTGAGCTGAAGGCTATTTCTAAATGGGAAAGAGACCTGCAAATTGATCAAGCATCTCTGAAAACATTTTTTTGCTGCGTGAAATGTGTATGTAAAGATAACAAACTTAGGGAATTTTATTTCAAACTTTTACATAGAATAGTAGTCACCAAGAAGGAGTTATTCCTTTTTGGAAAGGCGGAGGACGCAAAGTGTCCATATTGTGAAATGAATGATTCCATAATTCGCACTTTCCATAGCTGTAATTGGAGCCAATTATTCTTTTTAGAGGTAATAAAATGGTTCAACAAAGAAAATGTCACCTCCGTCGGTCTTTCACCAACTGAATTAATTTTTGGTATGAAAGTTGACACTTCAAGCAAGGAATCAAACATTATCAGAAAGTTAAACTTCACCTTTAATTTTTATGTGCCAAATATTATTTGTACAACCAGAAATTAATGCATGGCGAGATATCAGTAAATGAATTTATAGCTAATCTTAAGCATGATTATATTTTTGAAAAACTTTCTGAGTAGCCGAAGCAACGATGTTAATAGGAATGAAAGGCACTAGTTACAGAGTCAACAATTATACATATCAACTTAGTTATTTATCTTCCCCTTTTATCTCTCTTTCCCCTATTTTTTTATTTTTTTTTGTTTTTGTTTTCCCTCTACGGTTGACTTTCTTTTGTACAATCCAATTTTAGCGTAATCTTCTCCTTGTTTTTAGCTGCAATTAATATTTGCATGAATTTAAAACCGATCTTTAGTGTAACTCTTAAAGAACTTTTGTATAGTTAATAACCGTGTAAATATGAGGATAACGTAGAAGTTATAGTTCCAGTTATTGGTACGTGATAATTTCGTTATGTTTTTTCTTTGTATTGCAAGGATGTAAATAGTTTATAGTAAATTGAGTATTGTAATGTGAATGGTGTAAGTCAATGTAATTTGTAAAGCAAGTAAATAAAGAAATAAACAATACGAAGCAAGAAAACAACGCATTATATAATGGTTTTCAGGTTTGCTCGTGTGATTGGTCAGTACACAATTGACTTATCAGATTCAAATAGAAGTGTTCACAGTTTTTCGAGTTTCAAAGTAGCCTGAGTTACATACATTTTGAATCCACTGTCTAAATTCCTGCTGTAACAACCAGAATAACTGCGTGTCTTTTCTCTCAGATAATGCCGTTTAATGACAAACACACTCTGACAACGTGGCACTACAAAAAGCGATGCTACTGCGCATGCACAAAACTGAACTATACTGCTAGACTGGATATTACATTTCTCCCTTTTTCCAGAGATAGTCTTTTCCGTAAATAAAACGAAACAAGAAAACAATGTCCTATAATGTCCAATATTCTAACTTGAACAGAGAATGTTTCAGGGCATATAAATGTCTATGTCCGGTAAGCGTAAACGTAGTGTAGTCTAGGTAACGTAGTCTTTCAGATAATCTGATCGCCTCCGGTCGCGCCTTGGTCGGCTTGGAGCTGCTGTTAACTCTGGTGGTTTGTTCTCCATTTTGTCACTGCTGCTGGTTTCGACCACTTCCTCTGTATTGGTGATAATCTCCTCTTGGACTGAATTAGGGTTGACATTCAGTAGGATTTTCTCTCTCCAATCCTCTGAGGTTGGTTCTTCTTCCCGGTCATCCCTCTCTTCATTGGTATTGTCCTGGATCAAAGCATTAGCAAACATTGTTTTGAGCTTTTCCTTGGTTGGCTGAAAAGCTGTTGAGTGGGGCAACTTCAGGATATCTTGTTCTCTTGTCTATGGCTACTAGATTATAATGTTCATCAGGGTAGGGTCCGCTGAAGTCTACAGCTGTGACATCCCACGGTTTCTTGGGTATGTCTGTGACTTTGATGGGTTCCTGCCTGTGTTGCTTTTTGGTAACCTGGCATTCATAACATTGACCAATGATTTGTTCGATCATACTGTCCATGGTTGGAAACCAATACTTTCCTCGTATCATTTGCTTTGTTTTGGTTGTCCCCAGATGTCCTAGGTGGTGTGCGGCCTTGATGACTTGTCTCTGAAGGCTTCTGGGAATAATGATCTGATTCATTCGGAAGAGTAGGCCAATCACTGCATACAACTCATTCTGCACACTGTAGAATGGTGCAATGTCTGGATCCTTTTTGTGATGCTCCCAGTCCCCAGTAAGTATCCTGACGGACAGTTTTTACAGTTGGGTATCTTTGCGAGTTTCTTCCTTGATCTGATCTACAACGACAGCATGCTCTGCTTTCAAGACATATTTGATTACTCTCTCTACAGCATCCTTTCCTTTCTCTGACAATGATGGGTGGCTTGATAGGAAGTCGAGTGGGACGGCATCATCCTTTCCAGGCTCATAGACTAGCTCGAAGTGGGCATCTTGCATTCCCATAAACCATTTTTCAATCCTCAGTGGGAGTCGCATGGCTGCCTTGTTAAACAGTGAACTTCGGTGCTCCCAGAAGGTAAATGCTGAACCTGTTCTTTGCCCAGTGTACTGGCAGGGGGTCTTTCTCTGTCTGGCTATATCGTTTCTCCGTGTCGGTCATAGTGCGACCAATGAAGTGGACTGGCTGGAGACCACTGCCTGACCACTGCCTGCCTCCTGGCTTCCACTCTCACAACGATTGGCCTGGCTGGATTGAAGTATGCCATTATGCTTTCACTTGTTATGCTCGCTTTCAGCTTCTCAAATGCTTCATTCTCTTCTGCTCCCCATTTGAACTTTGTATCTTTATGGGTCAGCTCTCGCAAGGGTGCGGTTAGTGATGCATATCTTGGGATGAACTTTGATAGATATCCGGTCATGCCAAGGAAACCTCTCACAGCTTCTTTTGATTCTGGTGGGCTGCTTTCTTTTACAGCTCTGATTTTCTCTGGGTCTGGCTTTAATCCGTCTTTCGTGAACTTGTGTCCATAGAACTCGATCTCCTCGACTCCAAATTGGCACTTGTCAGGGTTGAATGTGATTCCAAAATCCACTGCTCTCTGCAGGACTGCTTCCAATGTCTTGCTGTGCTCCTCCATGTTTCTTCCTCCTAGCAGGATATCATCCCGTTGGTCGAGGCATCTTGTTATGTCTCCAAATATTCGGTAGGTAGCTTCAACAAAGAGATCTTGTGATGCTTTGGCTCCAAAGATCAGACGTTTTTGTCGCATGTTTCCCCACGGGGTGCTAAAAGTGGCAATTTTTCTGGTCTCTGGATCGAGTAGGAGTTGGTGGTATCCCTGCTGCATATTAAGTTTGGAGAAGACAGTACAATCATGAAATTTGTACATGAAGTCTTCAACAATAGGTCCCTGGGTGATCCTATTTCGTTCCATGAACTGGTTTGGTACCCTGAGGTCCACGCTGGCTCTGATCATGTGCGGTTCAAGTTTCTCCTTGTCTACAGTATTGAACTTCGGCTTTGGTTGAACAACCAAGGGTGAGCACCATGTGACTGCCTCACCTTCAGGCACCTCCTCAAATATCTCCTCTTCTACACATTGGTCAAGCCATTTCTTCAATGGTTCTTGCGGGTAGTAAGCCACTGGTCTCGGCCTTTGAGCTACGGGCACTGCTTCTGGTCTCATGCTGAACTTTGCATAGAACTCTTTTCCATTCTTGATGTCTCTGATCATCCCGATACCCTTAAATACGTCACTGTACTGATCGGTCATTTCTTTGATTTCAGGCTTGAGATCCTTATCTTGCTTGACACTTTTGATGCCTGGTGGTTAATCTTGGATTCTCAGGTCTTTGGTCTTGGCGAAAGAGCCATCTTCTCTGATCTGTAACATACCCAGCTGTTGAAGGGTACTTTTGCTGATGAGAGGTGGGGAATTGATTCTTCCTCTGGTCACAACAAATCTTGCGACTACTCCACAGGTCTGGTTCCTTATAGTGGCTGTAAACTCTCCTTTCACGGGTAGCTCACTCTGCAAGGTGCTTAGCTTTACTCTGCTTGGTTGTAGTGTAAGCTTCACATTGGACCGATTTGTCAGTGCTTTAAATTGATGTTCATCCATGACGTTTACTTCAGCTC
>JAHPZR010020119.1:2500-11450 GCA_019787425.1 Platygyra sinensis
TCAGAAAAATTTTTTCAAGATGTTTTACATATTTTCCCAGGCAATGTATACACCAACAACAAGGCTATTTCATAAGCTATTCATCATGCGCAACTATTAGCCCAACTGATGTTTCTCCAACCAGTATAATATGATTTTCAGAATGAATATTTTTAACAGAAAAACATGGTTCGGAGGACTACAAAATAAAATATTTTAATAAAAGACTACACTTTACAGTAATATATACATGTTATACATGGTTAGAGAGGTTATTAAATTCTGAACATTTCTGCGATACAAAAACAATAAATAAATAATGCCAATCTCCATGGTAACCAACAATCACATAATTTATGAAAATATGCAAAATTAAAATCAGAATTTCTAGGTTTAGATATATTTTCTCAAGATGTTTTACATATTTTCCTTGGCATTGTATACACCAACAAGGCTATTTCATAAGCTATTCACAATGCACAACTACTAAGCCAACTGATGTTTTCTCCATCCAAAATAATATGATTTTCACATATACTCCGGGATCTGGTTAAAATATAAAATGCCACGTGGACGGTTTTACAGTAAAATGTAGGAATGTATTCAAGAAAGCAGATCCTGAGACAGCTTTGTATCGAGCTTACTAATAATTTAAGTTTGCTTAATGTTTGAATAATGAATTTAAGACTTTGTCTAGGAAATGAGACAAATTACCTCCTCTGCTAGCAGTGAAGACCTGTCACATGGCGGCAAAGGTCGAACCGAACCTTCCAGAAAAACTTCCGACTTGCGAACGAACAGAACAATTTCATTCTCCAGTTCGCCAAAATCTTCTACACTTTCTTCGTCTTCCAGATCACTGCCATCCGCCAAAACCATCTCTAAAACTTGATCGGTATTGAAATAATTTGACGCAATGACCTTTCACAGACGTAAACAAACGTGCGAGCGACGACACCGAAGAGAAATTGGAAATTTCTTTGTGGTAAAACCCTGAAAAAATGGCGGATTCTGTGTTTTTTGTACTTGAATAACCGCTGTACAGCTTTTTCTTCACTGCAGCTTCATAAAAGCAAAAATCAACCCGTGTAGGGGAGGGAAACTGGTATGTCTCTGAAGGGGTCGAATTCGACCCCACTCGTCCGAAAAGGGTTAAAGAAATTGAGGTTATAATGTAAGACTTGGAACGCGCAGATAGATCAATGACTACCGTAAAATATGTCATTATCAACAGAATGTGCCGCAGCATTACTATCTTTTAGATACCCTAGTTATTACATATTTAAACACTTCATATAACCTTTGTCCTTTGTAGGAAGTCTCCTGTGAGGGATTTTTACTGCCACCACTCCCCCCACCACACCCCCCAAAAGAACAACAAGTAACAACAAAGAGCTTCCAAGACCAAGCAAGTTTACTCATAATTTCAACATCTCAATAAAATGTATATGTTTGCAATAATTTTTATAATAGACCATGGCATGATCCATTAATTTTATGAAAACCCATACTATTTTGAGGCTGGTTACATACCACTGCTAAATTTTCCATGGAATAGTCCCCCACATAAAGTGGCTGAGATACTCAGGCAATGTATGGAAAGTGTCGGAATCCGGTTCTGTGGGCATGACTGAACGTTTATTTTCACCCCAAAGAGGCACAACCATGGATCAACTCAACAGCAAAGTATCACTAAACTAATCATTTGAGACTTAACACCCATACCTAAATATACCCGAGCGGGTCCCCCCTCGAATCCCGCCCGTCCCCCACGAACTAAATACGAACAAGCGGATGTTTCGGAAAACCGCACTATTTCGATGTTTATTAGGCTATGTTTCGCAGCGCACCTGGAGTAGGTTCTTTTCATCCTTTACTCGACTCCGTCGACACACAGAAATCTGTTCTGGTTGAAACTGAGAAGTAAAATCGTCTGGAACCTCCTGCCACGTTTTCGTGTCATCTCGCTCACGGGCAATGATTTGAAGCTGCAAAGTTTACAACAGTGTAGCAACCATAACAACGGGAGAACTAACTATAACCTTTATTACATAATTATACATGAGGTACGAAAGTTTTCACTGCTGATCTCTTGGCTTTCAGTACACCTTCTTTACTGTCAATCCCATTTGCCATACAGTTCTGCTGAGGGTTTGTATTGCAAACACTTCACCCGTCTGGAACTCCAACCATGATTGCAACTCGTCAAGATAGAGCTTTGGATTGTCTTCTATAGCACGGCGAATGACGAGAATTTCTGCGGCTAAAATAATCCACATCCATAAAAAGCTGATAAAAAGTCAATCTCCACAATGCTACTAATTTCAGAGGCCAAAATTTCCGGCTACCTGATATTTTTCGTTTCGTTGACTTTCTTCTCGGCGGATCGCTTATGGCTCCAGTGTTTTCGTACAATCGAATCACCTTCTTCACAAAAGTTTTACTGACAAAGAGTGTTTCTGATATTTGATTCACAGATAGACCACGTTGTCTCGACATAATAACCCTCCACCTTAACGAAATGGGAAGTGACTTAGTCATAATATAAGCGACGACGATTGAACATGCACGGACGGCCGCGAAACTGCCGCGAAATGATGAACTGACTAGTATCGTTGTCATGGAAACATTTGATTGACGTCCACCAACAAACTCATTTTTCGAAGGAGGAAAAAATCGTTGAAGGGCGCGTGTTGACTGATAACCCGCCTGTAATGTGATAAAGATGAAGCAGGAGCGTCACCAGGAAACTCAACATTGACGACCGAGTTGAACTAATTGCTACCAATGATGCGTTTATCACACTAAAAGATCATAAAGAAAATTTCGCAAACAAACCAACCTGCCGATTGATAAATCCATCTAAGACGGAGTTAGGCCGATAAGCAAACGGATTCTTGAAGATATCAATTCTAAACTTGTTAGCGCTACCAAAGTGAATCAGTGGAAGAACACATCTTCTGTCCTTCAATGGTACAAACGACTGCCAAACAAACGTGACTCAGCATTTATTTGCTTTGACGTCGTTGAATTCTACCCTTCGATATCTGAAGCACTCCTTAACCGCGCCCTCGATTTCGCATCTGAACACGTGACCATTTCTGAAGATGACCGCCAAACAATTGTCAATGCTAAGCACTCTCTCTTATTCAACAACGGCCAACCATGGGAGAAGAAAAACTCAAACACACTTTTCGATGTTACAATGGGAAGCTATGATGGGGCAGAGACTTGTGAACTAGTCGGCTGCTACCTTCTAGCACAGCTACAACAAATACCTAACATTGAAATTGGCCTCCATAGAGATGACGGACTAGCCGCAACTACGCAAACACCAAGGGAGACAGAAAGAATTAAAAAACAGATCTGCAATGTGTTCAAGAATAACAACCTTAAAATCACCATGGAAGCGAACAAGAAGGTCGTTAACTTTCTCGATGTAACTTTGGACCTGAACAATGAGAAGTTTAAACCGTACACTAAACCAACGAATACTCCGCTTTACGTGCACAGCAAATCAAACCATCCGCCCAACATTATTAAAAACATTCCAGAGTCAGTTAACAGAAGACTCTCGGAGATTTCATCTGACGCTAGCGTGTTCGACGAAGCATCAAAGCCGTATCAAGAAGCCTTAGAAAAAAGCGGATACTCATTTAAACTTGAGTTTAAACCTCCCCAAACTTCTTCACCAAAACGTAACCGGTCTCGGAAAGTCATCTGGTTTAACCCGCCGTTTAATAAAAACGTGAAAAGCAACATCGGAAGACAGTTCCTTCGTCTAATTGACCAATCCTTTCCAGTTGGACACAAATTAAGGAAAATCTTTAACAGAAATACCTTAAAGCTTAGCTACAGCTGCATGCCAAATGTCACACAGATCATATCTGGACACAACAAAACCATCCTAAGAAAAGCACCACAAGCGCCACAAGAACAGGCCACCACAACGTGCAACTGTAGAAAGAAAGAAGAGTGTCCTTTGAAAGGAGCTTGTCTCTCAGAAGGCGTGATATACCAAGCTACGGTAACATCACCTAACAACCGCACCGAAACCTATGTGGGATTAACCGCCACTAGCTTCAAAACAAGATGGAGAAATCACCAGACGTCTTTCAACAACGAAAAGGGCAAGAACAGCACTGAACTCAGTAAATACGTCTGGGAACTGAAAAGCAAAGATCAATGCTACACAATTGAGTGGAAGATCCTCGAAAAGGCGAAACCGTACACAAACCTAACCGGCAAATGCCAGCTGTGTACAGCAGAAAAACACTTCATCATCACGAAGCCAGAGCTGGCAACGTTGAACAAGCGCAATGAACTGGTTTCCGCATGTAGGCACCGAAGAAAGTTTATTTTGAGATACTCTATACAGTAACTTGTTTTTTCGTGACTTAGCGCGCGCACATGTTAATGTGACTCGCCCAGGTAGCGCGCGCAAAAGCTTTGTAGTTTTCAACGGTTTTCCAACGGTTCTTGTAACGTATGACGCATATAGCGCAATCATGTTGTTTTTGTGTAGCTTTCGAATTTTTAACGACAGTTTGTATGGAGGATAACTGATGAGTGGGTCAACTTCGTGTTGACCTACGAACATATATATTCTATATATTTGTTTTAATTGGTTCATTGGATTGGTCTTGTATCTTTTTGATATTGGGCTAGAGTGATAACTTTAGTTTAGTTTTGAGTGACTCAAATGAAAAGCCTCTATGCTCTTGTATAATGAAAAAGAGGAAAGTTATAACATGGGCATTTACTTGGTTCGTGGTTTTACGAGAACTTTAACATCTCCACATGTCAAGGACTTTTAATGACAACTTCAGGTGGGATCTTTGTATCTGGTGGCAGCTTCTAAACGATATTTCTTCAACATTCGTGGCCAACGAATAGGGCTTCATTCCACCTGAAGCAAACCTCATACCACTGCAGTTGTGTGGTCGCGTTGACCAAATGGCATGTAAGTGTAGGGGTCGCGAGACTGTTTAGCGGGCAGCTGAAAAAACGCTCTGGGTGCAAATTTTTCTGGGTCAGGGTAAATAGATGGGTCGTGATTGGATGCTTGTCTGCTGGTATCACAGACCATTATACCCTCCTGTATTTTCCACTCCTTTGAATGAGGCATCATTCTTTTGTTACAGGCGACGAGCCAGGAATAAAGCCTCAAACACTAAGCACATTTAAAGAGGAAAATAATGAATCATGAACCCTCCCTCAGGCAGTTTCTTTGGAACCATACTTAATAATACTGATAAAACAAGTGGAAGACTCAGATGCACCACACAGGCAGTCCAGGGTCATACGTTAGGTTGATTTGATGATACCCTTGATAAGGCCCTTGATCCACCAATTGATTTACGGTCTTGACTCAAGGCAGCTCAACCTGGAAATCTCAGTGGGACAGCCTGTGATTGACAGTGGGTCAATAGCCAGCGGAGTGTTTGAATGACTCATGTGTTCCAAATGACGCTCAATTAAGTGTCTGCCAAAATTAGTGGACTCTCAACTAACGGTCAACAAAAAGATGTTCCTTCGACTGTCAATCACATGTCATAGGGGTGTTGACTGGGGGAAAAAAAGTGTTAACTGAGTATTGATAGAGTGTCAAATATTATCGAAGGTATTGATCCCGACTCTTGCTTCGGAGCCTTTAGACACATGTCCATAATTCTCTCTCCTACTGGAGGGTAACATCCTTAGTGCCTCTGATATCACGAAACTATGTCGAGGTATGGTAGCTCCATGACTGTCTCATAGATATAGCTTTTGGTTTTTCATCTGTCCAAGCATGGTCAATCTCTTCCTGTGCAGCTTTTCCCTGAATCTCAGGACTTGTTGCCAGATGGTGACACACAAACTTAATGTGGTACTGAGGTTTCGTATCCTGCAGCAGGAGACAAACTCTGTCTAAACTTCTGTTTCAGAGAGCTTCTTAGACTCTGGCACTGGGGGGTCGATCTTAAGCAGCTGCATAAGATCCACCATGTTCTATATTTAAGTAATAAACAGTCAGTGGACGCTTTCACAAGTTGATGAAAGATAACTATTTGACATTATACTTAGAGAGGAAGCTAAAAACCATCATCCTTAAACTGGTTTTCATTGGAATTTAGAGGCTGGTTTTTAAAAAGGGAGGAAAAGCGGAGAATCTAGAGAAAAACCCTTAGTGCAAGAAGAGAACAAACAACAAACTTGACCCACCTATGGCACCGAGCCAGAATAGAACCTGGGCCGCATTGGTCGAAGGTGAGTGCTCCCCGATCCCTGATATGTGTAAGTCTGTCACAAATCTGAACATGATTGTGTGCATATTATTTATTACTATTTACCTTTTTAACTGAGTTTCCAGTGTTTTTCTCTCTTTGTGGGGAACTATTTCCTCTGCTGTTGAGGAGTGGTTTTAGATTATTCATATCCAGTTGTGCACTTTTTTCTATAATTTTTTAGTCCAAAAGGTATCAAAGAAAGAACCCAAATTACAATTTTGCTGAAAAGGTCGTCTTGTTCATGGCAAAGCTGGGTTGCTTTGGACTGCACATCAGGATTATTTTGTGAGTCCACTTCAAGCCATATTGCCGCAGAACAATGACATCCATCGTAAGGACTTTGTTGAAATCTGTAAGATTGATATAAAAAAACAAAAACTTCTGTCACAGTACAGCTGAATGGTATCATTTCACAAAAGGCCTACCAAATCAAAACAATACAGCCACAAAAAAAAAAATGACATGTCATACATCTCATTTGAACACAAAACTAATGACAAGGGTCTTTGTCAAAAACAGGAATAATTGAAATAACGCAGTTTTAGACATTTATAAACAGATCTAGAAGAGTGGCTTAACCTACCTATTACACAAAGTCAGGCAAAAATGGGCCAGTGTCATTTTTACACTGCTGTCTAGGACCTACTTCTCACCATGGATGGGGCACTAGTCTATTACCGGTTACTCCCTAGCATTCTGTCACCTGGCTGCCTCATAATTCATTGGTCAGATTAAATTTGTATACTCTCAGTGAAGAGATGAGCTTTTTTGGACTAGATTACATTCATTTCTTGCCTAACAGCACCACACAATGACCCTGGTCAGAGGTCATAACTGAACCTTTCAATCTAGAGTCTAAAGATCCACCACTAGACTAAGTACTAACCCTTCTGATTGTGTGTCACTGAATCTGTTGAATACTGGTTTTGCTAATTCAAGGATACTTTCTTCATGGAACACCGACGATTTGTCCAATTCAACCGAGTTGAATTTTGTGAGGTTGGCATCTTTGTAAGTATTATCTTGCATAAGAATCACTGGAGAACAGGGCATATTTTAAGTTTGCCTGATCTGGATTCCAAAGCACTTAACCATACACCCATACACTGCATTTGGAGACCATAAGCAAGTGGGTAATTAGAGAGATGGTTTACTTACGTTTTGTGTTGATACTTTCTTCCTTGTCAGCTACTTCAGCAAGTTTCTTGATCAAATTATCACAGCATGCATTCATCAAAGCACTCATCTTTTTCATTTTCATAGCAGCTTGAAAGCGCTGGTGTCAAGGTGTTACGAATGCGCTTCGCAATTCACTCCTGCTTTGCTTCATTCAACATGCTGTTCAGAGGTTGCAGGTTGCTTTCAAAAATAGCTGAAAGAACAAGCAAATAATTCACACTTCCATTTGGGTAAATGAAATTTTTCTACTTTTAATGAGGTATAAAAGAAATCATGGTTTCGAATTGTTGTAGAAATACATCAGCGTAAGTGAATAAAAACCTTTCTAATTATCTCATGGAAAAATTTCGCAGCATGGTCTAAAGGGATCATGGACTTAATAAACCCCCAGGCTAAAACTAGAGGATGAGACTGATATTCTTTAAAAAGCAATCTTCAAACTGGCTTGTGCTGTGAAAAAATCTTTGAAGGCATATCTAAACACAGACAGCCGTCCATCTGGCGGGTGTCTTGAAAACAAAGACGCCCCAAGACCCTCTAGACTCCCCCTAAGCCTCCAAAATCTTGAAAACAAAGACCCCCATATTTTTGGGGGCTCCAAATTACGACTTAGCTGACACCACTGCGACTGAAGTTGAGTGGCTAGGTGACAAGAAATTCGAGCTGAACTGTTTAGTGTCAAGGTGAATGATGGCAGAACATGGAAGACCGGGCCAAGGCTCGTCACAGCCATTGCGGCTGGCACATGGAGTCATTGCGTTAACTTAAAGGCCACTTTGGAAAGAGCCATTTATTGTGAGCTGTGAGGGCTGTGGGGGCAGAATAAAAGTGACACCCATGTTGGGCCCTATGACAAATAGCTCTATCGCAGTTATCAGGCGTTTGACATGTAAACGAGGTGAAAGGGTCAGTTCTTCTGCTTTTTATAACAAATATACAACCCTTGGGGCGCCTATTTGTGTGCCTTTCCTAAACAAGGTAATATTTGAACAGGCAGGCTCAACTCGCAATAAGCAGCTATTATCATTCGAACACATTGTTTTCTTTCCTTTCAATTGGGCTGAGAGCCACCCACGTGACCTGCAATTATAACTGGCCTACAAATAATGGTATGCTCATGTGTGCAGTATCGTTTAAATGTTGGGCTTTGCTGGCAAATGATATTCTGCTCATGCAGAATTTAAAACCACGCTACTTGAGAGAAGAAAAGTGGGGCAGATCGCTTCGGCCTGAGCTGGGCCAGGAAGTGATTACAATCTGAAGAATCAAACTTGGGTGACCGAATGACAAACAATTATTGAACTCAGTTATCAGGCAAAGTATCTGTGATTTGTCAGTGTCTCGCAGATCAAAAAAAAACTATTTGCCTCACCGTCGGCTTCTCATAAATTGATCTGGCTCGCCTCTGACAAATCACGATATTTTGCTCAAACCTTGTCGCAATAATTTGTTAATTATTATAACATTAACTCTCTAACCCCTTTTCTGATTGGCCGCGGCTTTGCTGGTTGAGAAAAGGAAAA
>JAHPZR010020122.1:0-19755 GCA_019787425.1 Platygyra sinensis
GTTAGAAAGGTACTGTAACAATGCAAAGAACTCAGCTCTGCTATTTCTTTGTTGCTAAAAGAACCCAGTTAAATGCAGCGCATGCGTAGTAAGTCGAAAAAGGTGCGATTGAGTGAAAATTTGACTTCTCGGAGGTGCTTATTTATCGAGAACCACTCATAAGAATTTCACGAAATTTGGCACGAAAATACTTTAGGAAATGAGTAACTGGAGGATTGAAAAATACTGAACTTTAACAAAGGAAATTCAAGATATGCCAGTGAACCTTCAAAGAGGGATAATTAAAGATCTGTTTGTTAAATTATTATTAAAATAGAGCTAACTTGCGAGTATCGTTACAAGCTTGTTGCATGCAAATTATAAAGAAAATCTAATGACTAGATTTTCTGCAAATAAACAAAACCGATTTTAAACACCTGTTTATATTTGATCATGTTGCCATGGCAACGGTACATACGTCAGCTTAATTATCAAAAAGTTGAAGTTTGTGTTGTTAACTTGCTTGCTGCCATTATTGGTGACCAAAGGATCAAGGGTTTTAGAGAAAAATGTAAATGAAACAGAGGTATCAAAAACCAGCTTTAAATTTACATCTACACTAGCAGTGGTGTAGGGGCAGCAAAGTGCTGGTCTCCCATGAATGTGGCTCAGAAGCTTGGAACTGGCATCATACCCTGTAAGTGGGGTTCACAGTAACAACGCTGGAACCATGGGCACTTTTGGAACATTTTTGGGATCTTTTTGGTTACTTACAGAATCAAAGCTCTTCACATAATGAACACGATAGAAATTTCACAGTCTAAAAACACATGTAGTCCTTTTAATATGAAGAGTTCTCATTCTATAGTCACTAAAACCTGTATAATAAGTCATAAAGTGTTCATGGTTGCACTGTCCTCACTATTATTTGTTGCCACTACTTCTCTTTTCTTGCTTCAAGGAATTTTCTCTGGGTTCTCTGGTTGTCCTCCTTTCTCAAAACTTGACAGTCCAAATTCCTATGTGATTTGCTGTTCATCCTAAAGGCTGCCACACACTAGCCGATTTTTTTGTCATAGAACTGCAGATTTTTTGTCGAGGTTAAATTGGGTTAAAATTTGTCGGGACATCAGCTTGCCACACACTAGCCGATTTTTTGTCGCAACTAACCGCGTTTAGGGGCCGAGTCAATCTCCGCCATTTTTGAAAAGAGGCTTGTACACATGACTCTCATGATAATTCCTCATTAGTCGGGCGAGGCCGACTTTAAATTTACCCTGCATTTCTTCACAAAACTCAGTCACATGCAATGGGGAATACCGCAGACCCGTCATAAAGGCTCAACCTTCTTTCCACGATGTCGAAGTCGATGGCGGATATGTCGAATATCTTAACAAATGGTGTAATCTATTCTATGCTCAAACATACAGACCCACACACCGTTCGCAGTAGATCCACTCAAAAAGATGGCGTGTGTAATGAGCATATATTTCGAAATGGGTCGTTCCGCAAACTCAAAATAGCAACAGAATCAAATGATTTAGCGGATTTAGCGAACATCTTACCAGAATCATACCAGAAATCAAATGAGCTCTCAGTGAACAGAAAATGTAGACAGAATTTTGCTACAGACGACAGAACATTTACTGATAAAGACAAGGTGCATCATATTCAAACTCTAGGAAACGACAACAAAGATGCCATGTTGGACTGCGAAAGTGGCTTTCATCAGAGTGAGGATAAACATAAGCTTAGGTCTAGTTATGTAACGTCTATCTTGATTACTAAGCTTACATCCGCTATGTTTTGCTCAAACTGAGTACATTATCTGCTGCTATTTTTCTTTTGTTTCATTAGTTTTGTCGCTTTTATGCGTATGAATACCTCCAAGGAGGTCAACAGGAGTTTTTCATTATCTTTTTTTTTTTCAGTATTCGTTATCAGACGTTGTTGATATCAGACATTGATAAGTTTATTTTGGCCCTGTTTATTGTTCGATAGACCTGAAATCTTAAGTAATCTAAATTTTGTTTAAGAAAGCCGTCATTCTCTGGCTCTCCATGAATACCTCCAAGTTGGTCAACAGGAGTTTTTTTTTATTGTATTTTGCAGCATTCCTTATCAGACGTTGATATCAGACATTGATACGTTTACTTTAGCCCTGTTTATTGTTTGATAGACCTGAAATCTTAAGTAATGACAGTTTTGTTTATGGAAGCCGTCGTTCTCTGGCTCGCCATGAATACCTCCAAGGAGGTCAACAGCAGTTTTTCGTTAATGTATTTTTCAGTATTCGTTATCAGACGTTGATATCAGACATTTCTTTTAGCTTTGTTTGTTGTTTCATTAGACTTAAAATCTAAGGTAATCAAAGTTTTGTTTATGAAAGCCGTAGTTCTCTAGCTTGCTATGAATACCTCCTAGAATGTCAAACAATCGGAGGACACTCTTACCAAGCGTTAACCGTTGAGTTGTAAACACATCTACTTTGGTTACGATACTGAAATGTGGCATTTCTAAACGTTGTCTTATAACTGCGGTGTATTTGCAATTATATGTAGCTGAGTAGAACAATAAGTAGTGTGGTTCACTAATAGTTATCATGCACAGTTAGTAAAATTTTGCTGGTTGAAAATAAAAGATGAAAATTCACTTAAACTGGCATATTTCTCTATACAGTCGAACCTCAGATTGCGGCAACCTCTCCTAAGCGACCGCCTCTCCTCTCCTTTAAGGGTAAATATTAAAAATATTTATTTTGGAATGCACTAACAGTTTCAAAACAGCACAACGTTGCAGATTGCAAATAACGATCTCGCCTTTATTTCACGTGGCCGCTTAAGGTATCAGTATACCCCAAAATCGATTATTTTGCCAAATTTTAGTTTTTGGTATTTCCATGTACATCTCATCGAGTTCTTTTAAATGCAAAAAGTTCCGCGAAAAAAGGTTTCTCCTAGACAAAGTTATAAAGGGAAAACGATTCTATGAATAAATTATCTCTAATTGGAAGCTGTCAACAAGTTGTCATTACCAACTAAAATGCCATTGAAAGTCACGTAAACCGCGGCATGGTTTGTTTTGCGAAATTACTGATTTGTCTGTCACGCGTAATCGATTTGTTTTTGGTGGAAGATGTCTTCAAAAAAGAAACGCAAAAGATCGTGTCCGTTTTCAAATGCGAAGAAGGCACCGAAACGGAAAACCTCGAAAGCATTTAATAAGGAATGGGCTGAAGTGCTCTAACTGTTCCATTTACATTCCTCCTTTATTTCTAAATGTGCGCTGTCGTGTTTTCTAAATAGTTTTGGGTCGCAGCCGCTCCGTTCGTCTTCGAGGCCCCAGTTTTTACAACCGAAATATGCCAGCATTTTACGACGCCATGTCATTGTAGAAGATTCACCGAAGGTTTTTACCTGTACTCGTTTGCGGAAGATTCAGAAAGCACCGCCGAGCTTTGCCACATTTGCGTGGAAAACTGTTACAATATTCTTTCGGCCGATTTGCAGATACATGGCCGATTCTCTCTGCCCGAAGTTACACACGCACTTCGCTGAAATTCTGAATAGCCAACTAATACTACTACTGCAACGTGTAAAAGAAGCGTTCTTACCCTGATTCTCTCATTTCTTTAAGCATGGTTTCTTTCGCGGATTCACCGTGCGAATTCCCTGCGTTACTTCCTCTATCGCTTTTTTTGGATCTCTTCAGTAGATTTTGCCTTCAGCATCGTTCCAAAACTCGATCTGAGTGAGTGAGTGGAGCGGCGGAACAGGGAGCTTTGTTGGTATTTGCTGCCAGTAAATACCATTTGAGACCGCTTTGCGGACCGACTTGTAAATGCGAGCCCTTATTGTCTATGTAAGAAGAGCCCTCACTTTATCAATCAACAGGTAATTACTTTTCAATCATTTGAGATCTAATCTCCCCACACCGGAAAAACCGCCCTAAAGTGTATTTTGCTTTATTTCTCAAAACTAAAATCTCATCAAATGAGGCGCACGTTTCCAGTTCGTTTACAGCCAATTTTCATCCATTTTCGCTGAAATTTGGCAAGAATGTTGCCCGATAATGTGGCAAAAAAACCGTGTCGGGGAATTTTAATTTTTTGACTCCTTCGAAAGTAATGAGCATTTAAGCAAAGGCAATGAGTGTTTTTTAAAAACTTAAAGTTTAACAGCGTATAAAAAACAAACCAGACGAGTAATCAAAATTCCCCGACACGGTTTTTTAGATCAAGGTGTGAAGAAAACGTAGCGATGTCGCTCGCTTTCTCCCGTTAAATTCTGACCGGAAACGAACTCAATTTGTGAAACTACATACTTTTGGGAAATGATCACTATTTTAGGAAAGGGTTTTATTTCTTGAATTAAATCAAGTAATTATCGAAATCTGCAATTATTAAGCTTTCAGAAAATATATACTTTATTGGGGGTTTTATGAAACGCGCGACCGTGAAAGAGCGACAACGCGAGGTTGTCATTTGGGGTATACTGATACCTTAACACCCTGAAGAAGGCAGTAATGCAGAAACATCGGTTGATTTACACCGCCATTAAGCGTCCTTCTTTAAAAATATTTTAACATTTACTTGTAGTATAAAAGACGCTCTATACCTTTAGAGTACGGATCCAAAACATATATCACAGTGTGTTCAACCTTGGTCCCCGGGCCTTTTCCGTTCCCACGTCATGGAAAAGACCCTAGGAACGAGGTTGATAGTGCTACAGTACCTCTTAGGCCATTTGATTGATTTTGGGTCTATCGGTCAGGTGGAAAAGAAAAAAAGCCAAAAAAAAAAAAAAATTGGAGAAGAAGTCTCGAACTAGGAGACCTAGTACCTCAGCATAATAACATGGCGAGCTTGGAAATGACAAGATGTGGTTAAACTCAAACGTGAACAGCGAAAAAAAGATGACAAAACATTGACTGTATTGCAAAGTAAACTGACAATGTTTTGAAATTATGTGGTTACCTTCTTCATAAATTTTTTTTGGAAAACGCGAAAAACCTGGGTCGGTCAAACGATGCTAAACAGTTGAAAATGGGGAATAGCCTTAGGGGACAAAAAAAATTATGCCAAGCCCACAAACGAGGATCATGGACAAACAAGAAACTGGTCAAAACTAGTAGCAGCATTTCTTCGTGTAGCCCGACTTACGATCTTAGATCGTCTTGTTGGTTGAGGTACGCACTAGCCCTGACAAACTGTCTTGGTCCACTGCACACATAGCCGACAAGGCCCGAACAAGACATTTTGAGATCTGGCACTGTCAGATATCGCCCGACAAGCCGTGATTTTGACACAGACTTGTTGGAATTCACCCCACACTAGCCAACAAGTGAAGATTTTTTGTCGGCTGACAGAAAATCGGCTAGTGTGCGGCGGCCTTTAGCAATTCTCGCTACATGTAGCTAGAAGCTCAAGACACATATTTAAACAAGAAGTTACAAATTTACTTTTTTATTTCATCTCACCATTCTCAGATTTTACTTTAGCAGTAGCTTCTTCCTTTTTTATTTCTGTGTTTTCTTTCTTTACACTTTTGTCTGCCTTGACTACTTTCGAAGAGACCTTTGAAGCTGAAAAGAGTACAACACACATGTTGTAACAAGGCAATACATAGTTTTGTAACTCATAATGATTGTTGTTACACAGCATTTAATGTCCCTGTTCCATGGGAGTTTGCTTTTGTGTTATACAGTATAGCCCATTCATATTATAGCACCCATAATGAATGAATAAAGAATGCCACAAATCATTTGGCGTAATGTGCGTGGGACACAACCTTGTGGTTGAAATGGGAAGCGACTTTGATTTGCATGACCTTTTAACAGCCTCACTTATCACCAGCACTACTGCACTGGATACAGACAAGAGTATCGGCAGGTCAACTTGATCACAATAAAACAATAGCAAGAATGCTGACCTTTCAGCCTCACTTATCACCAGTACTACCCCGCAATGGAAACGGACAAGAGTATTGGCAGGTCCAATGTGAACGCCTGACCTAGAAAGCCTCACTTATCTCCCCGGCACTGGGTAAGCCAGCACCGGATCGGACAAGACTATTGGCAGGTGCACAAATGAAAGGGGCAAAATGCTGTCCAAAGCTTGGGAGAAGTCGTTACCAAAGACTTAACCACCAACCCCGAAGGAGTGACCCCCAGGTTTATTGACAAACAAGTTATCCTCCACACAGGGAGGGAGGGTGGGTGGGAATTTTCTTTACTTTGAACCAAGCTTACTGAGGAAAGCAAGCCACCGAAGGAAAGTGCTTTTACAATGAGTAATGGTGCTTTTATAGCTAGGCATAACTATGGGTGCAACCAATAGAAAGCTGCCATGATGCAGATCATATTGTGATAAGGCTAGATGATCTTTCCCAACACTTGACACAGTAAAGCATTCAAGGATCTCCCTCGATCTCTGCAGGTGCAAAACATAATATGGCCAGACGTTCTAACATAGTTAAATACAATAACTAACTGTTTCCGAGGTTTGCACATCACACTCCATTAACTGTGTTTTACTGCTTGCACCGTAAAACTTTCATTAAAACACCAACTGGCAATGATATCATTCTATAACTTTGCATGGGCTTATGTTATGTCATTAAAAGTACCAATTACACTGTATAGATCAACACTACTTAACTGAAAAAAAAAATACCAAAGGAAGAGAATATCGCAATCAACTTACTTGAATCACTAGCCTTGATCCGATGAACATTTTTTGCTGCTCTTCCTGTTTTTGTTGTTTGAACTTTCTTTGTCAGATCAACCACAAGATCTTTCTTGTCCTCTTTGAATTTGATGCTGGTTAACCCAAACAATACTGCTGCCTCCAAAAGGTAAACAGTAGGCTTGGAGTATTCTGTCCAGTTGCCCTTAGCATCTTCCCATTCCCAAGTATCTGAAACAAAATGACACAGTGACTTGACTCTTTGAGCCAAACAAATCACCACTGACTTTTGCTGGGTGGGAGATTGTGTAGTTCCAGAAAATATCTATATCCCCGCCCCTCGCAAAATCCCTCTAAAATTCAAATTAAGCTTGATCCGCTTCTTTAAATTTCTTGCTCTTAGAAAACCCCCACCCCATAGGAAACTCTCTACTGTGGGGGTAGCATGGATATTTTCTGGAACTGCACACTGGAATTTGTTAGAGTATTACAAATTCTAAGTATGCTTCCTCAAATTTTGCTCCAGAAAAAAAGATCACTGAATTAAGGTAGAGGTACTTAAAACAGGCCTTATGATATCAAGCGATGGTGCATATTTGCGTAGCTGACCTCAAAACTGCATCCGATCACACAATTCATGAAAAGTCGCACAACTCATGAAAAATCACAAAATTTCAACAAAGTAAAACCATTCAGGCGATGCTTTATCTGGAAAAATGCTGCACTTATACGTCATTCAAAGATGATTTCCTTTGACTCAAAATCCTTCTACAGCCTTCAATTTGTAAATGATCAATGTTCCAGGCATTTCTCTGGATGTCTGGGACTGGCACTAGTTTTCATTCTCAAAGAACTGCCTTCAAGGGGAATGACAAACAATAATATTGCTCTCTTGCTTGGGCCAATAGAATTGCTGGTATAGCAATCATGAGCAAATGGAAATCATGACTTTTCACCCAAATGGAAGGACAAAATAATGTAATTAAGACAATGCATTGTTTAGATTTCACATTATTTCACTTACATTCATCTGGATCTGAACTCCCATCTGCCAAAACACAACGGATTCTTTTTTCCCATCCACTTTTCTTATTCCGTTGGACCATCCTCTCAAATATTACTGTCACTTCTGACTTGCCGTCAGTGAAATCAACATCTGTCTTTCCAGTTTTGAAGGCTTCATTAATAATCGCTAACTTGATCAGCAGAAAACTTTGTCCATGTGGATTTATCAGCTTCTCTCTCCAAATTACAGATTTAAGATTGCGTGGGTCCATACTGCAGTATGCACCGTTCCATTTGTATCAACTTTTGCTTTCTTTGCTTTAACCGCATCTGCTGTTGCATCTTGCCCATCAGAGCTTGCTAAAATTGAAATAGTAACAATAATAGTAGCAACACATAGCAAATTTAATTACATGCTAATTCAAAGTGCCCAGTCCAAATTTAATTTAAATTTTGTTCAAGACTTCTTGATGTAGATTTTCAAATGAGATTTTTTTTTTTGGAATAGGCACTTTATAAACTCACCTCTACAACCCTTGACAGAGATATGGTTGCCCTTCTCCCATTCTAGTGGAAGTGGAAGATGTTAAGAGCAGGGTGCAAGTGCTGTATTGCATCCTTCACTCAGCGGTCAGCATCAGTTCCACTTGATTATAATAGGAAATGGCTAGGGCAAACATATCTCAGATCTGTAAAAACAATAATGTGACAGTTAATGTGTGGTTCCAGAAAATATCCATACCCACCTCAGGGAGGTCAATGGAGGTTTCAAAATTAAAGGAAAGTATGAAGCTAAACTGAAATGGCTGGAGGGCTAATGAGGTGCAAATGATGAACCTCTTCTTGAGGAGGGAAGCTAAGATATTTTCGGAAACAGCGCAGTTTGACTAACAAAACAGTTTTGAGACAAAAGATATTCATCTAACTAGCTTCAATATATTGAACTAAAAACACTAGTGATAACTTTGAGTAACGTGCTCCAATTTAGCAAAAATCAGGGTATTTTTTCTCGAGCTTTATCTCTGAATTGAAAGACGAAGTTAGTATGTACAGCACATGTGCGTGACCACCAAGATATTTTTTGTAACAAGCAAAGAGGAAATCAGTTTTTCTCAACTCCAGTACACAACTTTGCTTAAATACGACCTCAAAAAAGTTCTTTCTGTCCTGATCTTTACATGTTTCTGGAGGTAAGCTTACCTCGAAAGCTTATTAAACCTTGAAAGTGTTCATTTCGTTATGCATAAAAATTTTTGTCACACTCACTCGATTTGAACCCCGACAATCAGAGGTGTGCATGTCCGCTCGACAACATCCAATGCATATGAAGAAGTTTTACTTTCTGGTACTCACATGGGTTTTTACGTCGTCTTTCTCTTTGTGACATTGAATATCCGTACAAAATTTCCCTTTCTCTTATTCAAAGATGGCGGCCACTGTCACAACTGCACAAGGCCCGCGCAAGGTCAAACTTGCCCGGAAAATGGCGCGAAAAATGTTGTTATCACCAGTCTTTCTCAGCCATACCGAAATTTCTGGAGAACTGGGGCGAGTTTCAAATCTTGATAAATAAACATTGCCAGATTTCATACCGTGAGGGCCTGGGTATGAGTCTGTCTATTATGGGATTAACAACACAAGACCCATATATTCAGAAAGAGCACACCGAGCTTTACAAAATCCTTAAGTTTCAAGTTATTGGGCCAATATTGAACAAGATACAGCCATTTTGTGTTGTTAATCCCATAATACGCGGACTCTTACCCAGGCCCCCAACGTATGAAATCAGGCAATGAGAGGCCAAGTGGAGATACTAGAAATGATTGATCACTGAACAGAGACCAAATTGTAGCCTAGACTTGAAGCATGGTTCAAATCTCTATTTATGATCTCTGTGATACTCTTAAAAATGCATGGGCAAACATCTCAGCTTTATTCAAATGGCAGGTGAATGACGGGAATTATTTACAGTCCTCTCGAAACCGATAAAAAAATTTAAGATGGTTTGGGGCGGGGGGGGGGGGGGGGGGGCGCTATCTAAAAACCTCTTTAGTCTAACTTGGGAGGTTTGTTCTTATTCGCGGGTGATAGCCGAATGTACCAGAGTGTGTCACTCGGATAATTATGTTAATAATAGTTCGAATTATTCTCGCACGACAGGAGCCCATGGGCTCCTGCGCACGATGGGTTCTTATTTATGATCTATTTGAGGCGCATGAATATCGTGACTAAAATCGTCACGCCACGGGTATAAATAGACCAAATTTTTCAATAAACCCTCCTTTTACATTAAATATTAACTCAGGGTTCAACGGTTATCAGAATTTTGCTGTAGATTAGTGCTTGTGTAGCCTGAGCTGTCAACAGGAAAATTACATGTAAAAAAGACAGTGACATCCAACCATGTCCATTTTCGCGCGCAAGAGGATTCCATAATTCGTACCGAGACGAAATATATATCTGTCAAAAAAAAATTTAAAAGAAACATTTCGTTCATATTTAGTAACCTTTTTTTATGCATAGCATCTCATAAAACATCTCATGGAACAAATAACTTTAAAAACAGAGGCATACGTGCAGCAAGCGAACCGGCCGTGCAGGGGGTCACCCTCTGAAGCAAATCAAATTAAAAATGTATGTAATTAAGAAATAGAAATCATGTACCGTGTAGCAACACGAGTGTACGTAAGTTTTGGAGAACGAGAAATGCGTGTGGGCGCGCGAGTGTTTCCACCCCCAAACTTAATTTCATGAGTGTCTTTATAACTTGATATAAACACAAGGGGGAACATGTTTTCTATTTTTTAGAACATAAAGTGAGGAAAAAAAGAAAAACAACTTGTTTTATCTTATTCACCAAATGTAAATTCTCTTTGCTCGCGCCATCGTTACGTCAAAACCTCGTGCTAGGTCTGTTTTTCCTATCGAGTTTAATAATGAAACGGTTCTAAACCAATCAGAGAGCGTCTTTTCTTTAGACTATTTTCTAAATATGATATATTACGTCAATGCGTTGGTAAAAGATCTTGAAAAGTGTGTGCAAGTTGTAAGAGCAGCTTAATTGCAGCAAGTAGCCATGGTGTTCCACTCTTCAGCTCCTCAGTTGATAATAAGGGATCATGAAGACACTGCTTTACCTTTGTGTGATCTCCATGTGCTTGGCAAAATCCTCTGCTGATCTGAAGCTGGGGCATTCGTTCTTTTCTCCCTCTGGATGAAAGACCAAAAAGTGAAGTTGTATTGGAATATTAGCACTGCAAACAAGGAAATTTATTCACGGTGGAAGCCCAAACTACTGGATGGGTTGGGTTCGGAATCTCCAGCGGGCAAGGCAAGATGGCAGAAGCTGATATTGTGATCGGCTGGGTAAAGGATGGTAAACCTTACTTCAAGGTAAAACAAACGCATTCAAAGATTAGAATTAGCTTAGTACACTCGAGTAGGTTGCTCCGTTACGTAATGCAATGCTTGCAGAAACTGCAAAATACGACGGTCGGGTTACGTAACCTTAGGACACTGGTTGCTCTTAATCAACACGATCCAGCAAATAGGAGTTTAGGTTTTATTATATAGGGATTATTCGTCCCCGTATAAACCAAATGTTTTTATAATATAAAAGTAACAAATATTAGACATTTGAGGTGTTTCAGTTTTCAAGAATGCACTTTTCAGTAAAGTGCACATAAATCTTACTGATTATTGCATAATAAGTCAAGCTTTTCTCGCATTTTGATTGGTTCTTTCTTATGACCTATTGGAGGACAGACGCATGGGTGAAGTAATTAACTTTTTGTTTCTTTATTATATATATTATGTAAACAAGTAGAACATTAGTGACAATCGACTCCGCTGTATTGTTCTTATCACATATTGACGTTATCTGTTATCTATTTCTGACCAGACAAACGACAACATGGAATCTATTTGTTTATTCTATACACTAAGCTGGACCTCTGCAACGATAATGAAATAACAATTATGTCAGTTTTAATTATCAAGAATGACAAAGCACGTTTTCTGCTGACAGCGCGTTATGGTCGACTGATGTAAGGCAAAACCTTTTTTAATATTTGATTTATTCTGCAAGGCTGGGATTGTCTAACAGGGTTCAATTAAGGGAATCGTATCTGCCTTTGTAACAAGCCTCCAGTTCTACCGTTTGGCAGCTAGGGTGCAATATCGATCTTCAGTAGTGTCAGTTTGACGAACTAAGTAGCTAAGGAAGACGTCAGTTGGATGGTTACGCAACAGTTCTCAAAAGGAACAGAATAAAAATCATAAATTTATTAAAAGAAGAGCTCTCACCTGAAATCAAGATCGATTTAAAACACGTGTTATTTGCAAACCTCTCTAATGCAAGCCGACACAGACAGAAACACAGGAAGACAGTGAACATTATTAGTGGGATCAATAGATGCATCTCATGATTGTTTAATTGAGAGTAAATTAAGCGGACATCATTGCATAAATAACTCCCATGTGATTGATTGTAACCAGAAATTCAGTTGTTGCGGGCGACAAAAGGAGCCCGCAATCCTAATCTCAACGTTGCTTTTCCAAACGCATGCGCCGCAGTTGTATAGTTTGGCCCTGACTCGATTTTGCTGAAATCTTGAGTCTTCCACCACGAATGCATGGAATTCAAAGAATGCTATTTTCATACGCGCATCACGCGTAACATTTGGACCTTGGATCACGTGAAGGTCATGCATAGCAGCTGCGCCGACCAATCCAAATTGAGCGTGTCAACTTGGATTCGACTTTTCTGTTCATGTTGTCGCGTTGTATGCCATTTCCCGTCCGTATTCCGTCTTAATCGAGAGTGGCAACTGTTCGTCCTTAGCTTCAAACGCGGAGCGTCAGAATTGTTTGCCCTTGAGCTGACAAGCGCATAGTGTGTGAGATCGCGTTCTTTAAATTCACAGCAGCGTGTAGCCTGCGTGGCAGGCCGTAGAAAAGGAGAGAGGAAAGTCAAAATCTTCTCGTGCTTCACTAGCTCGTCTTTCCCGTTTCCCTCCCCTTCGGACGCCTGCCACGCAGGTTAAGAAGCGTGGAGCGAAAGCTTTTCGTCCTTGACTTAACAAGCGCATGGTCTGAGATCCTTCGATCTCAGAAACGTGAAACGACAGCGTTGGTCTTCCTTCAGATCTCAGAAGCTCTGCTTTCAATAGAAAATGTTACGATGCTTGTAGATGCAACTTCTAATTATATCAAAGAAATTGTTAAATCTGAGTGACTTCACCTAGTGACACTAGACAGTTTCTATTTAGAACATTCATGAACAATATTGAAGGTACTTACGTAACAGCTTGAAACAGCAGTTTGTTGTACATCAAAGCACGTTCCAAAAAAAGGATGAAGTCAACCATAACAACTGTGACTAACAAACAATGACCAACTACACAGTTGCATTTGGTAATTCAGTTATAAATGTAGTTTCACTTTGTACAGATCATTTAGTGTGTGTAACAAGAGCCGTTTAGACCTAACATGTCACATGTTAAACTATTTTTTCAAACAAAACTTTAAACTTACGACGTTACATTGCGGATCGTATTAAACAAAGTCGCAAAATTTATGACGTTTACCATACAGATATGACTGCCAAAAACTCAGGAACCATACAGTAGCATTTGATAATTCAGTAGTAGTTTCAGTTTTAACGGAGCATTTAGTATATGTAACAATACAGTTGTTTCGTTGAAATTTTTATTCAATGAAATGTTAAAGTATTCCCACAAACAACCATTTAGCTTTATACGTTATATTGTGGGAAAAAACTGAAATTTTTTATATATTGGTCGTTTTGTTTCAGTCTACATGAGGACATTGTATAACATGTACGCTTTGTTTGATTTCATATTTTCCATGTTATGATTTTGAAAAAATCATACTTGCGTTAAATCAATCATTTTGACTCGATCAATACGCATACTTTATAACATACAGTGCTTTTATTTACGCCGTGAAACAGCAACAATTACAGCATAATACTAAATCTAAGGAAAGCAAACAATGGGATTAGTGTCTCGTGGAATGCTCTGGTGTTACTGTTTCACAGATTTTGTCAAATCACTCTATTGTTACTGTCTATCTATCTACAAACAAAATCACCCGACCTTTCCCTATAGGCCCCCAAATCTTTTATTCCTCAAATGGGCAAAAAAAACAATGCTCGCCCGCATTTGCTAACCTTTGGTTATTACTAGTTTAAGTGCTAATTTTAGTCGATCGATGACAACATTTCAACATTGCTGGGCGCTGCATGTTGCGCGCGTTTGTGAAAATGCTGTACTCGTTTGGCCAGGCTCGTGCAACGATGTAGCGCCAGGAGCACCTTCTTGACGTCGGACGACTAATAAGGAAGTCGCTCTGTGCGGAGCTTCGACCCCTCCATTTTCTTTTCCTCTTATTTGTTGCCTGCGAAAGCGGGAACTGGGACCTTCGCGATCTTTACTTCCGGTGTGCCCAGTCCTTTAGACGAGCAACGGCGCAGAATTGCGGTAACCTTCTTGATAGGCCATTTCCGAGTTCTCTTGTGCCTCCGTTTCCAAACGAGTCTAAGTGCGAAATCTTTCATACAAAGTAGTCGCAAGTGGACGCAAGTTGAACTTGCGTAGAGACTTGCGTTGGTGGCCAAACGGACTCGCATGTTTATTCACAAGTCGAGTGAGAGCAAGTAGAGTCGCAAGTAATTAAAGTGAGAGCAACGGAGTGGCAAGCACAAGTTGAAAACGTGAGTCTACTTGCGACTCCGTTTGGCCAGGCCTTGCGTGCACTTGGGTTGACTTGCGATGACTTGCGCTCGCTTTTGTCGAGATCAAATTTGCACTCAAGTCAAAGCAATTTTTTCACCGTTTGGTCACCCATCCCAAGTTGAGTGACGTCCGTTAACCTATTATTAGCCAATGAAATAGAGAATAGCCTGTCAAAAATGTTTTTTTGGCGACTTGCGTGTACTTGCGGGGAAACTTGCGAGTCCGTTTGGGCCACCCAACGCAAGTCTCTACGCAAGTTTAACTTGCGTCCACAAGCGACTACTTGCAAGTCCGTTTGGCTTGCCGCTCTCAGACTAATTCTGCAACGGATTACTGATATCGATCTTTTGCAGGACCGTCATGCGGATGGTCACATGACACCCCAGATAGATTCCCATCAGGACTATGAGCTAATATCTCTTGTGGAGAGCGGTGGAAAAACTACAATGAAGTTTAAACGAAAGTTCAAATCTTGCGATCCAGACGACAACGCAATTCAGGTAAATGTTTTCCCGTGTTACCGGTTCATTGGAGAAACTACTAAGCTAAATATGAATTGCGAAGCCGTGAACGAAGATCCTGCTTGATTAAACGTCAGATCTGAGAGGAGATCTAACCAGCTAAACCTGAAAAGTAAAAGGATGATAAGTCAAAGACTACTGCAAAGTTGACACAATGTCGTATTTTCAAAACAAATTTTTGACCGGACAGACCAGCCTTTCTATGCTGCAGGTTTTACATACGTCAGCAGTTGTTGCCTCTAAGAAGTTTGGAGTGATCAAAACCTCTGAGGCTTTGTTCATAGGGACATAAACTCTTAGTAGACATATATATCTTCTAAAGCAATAACTTTTGAGTTGTCGTACTTATCCAAATTAGGTCACGTGACTTGATGCGGCCAATAAAACCGGGAGGAATCTTAAGCAAAAATGGGAACTCACCGTTTGCAAAAAGAAGATTTCTACTGAACTGGTACAGGACACGTCTTAATGACAACAGGAAAGGAACTATGCTTGCCAATTGCTAAATGTTTCATTAATTTTGGAAATAAACGGTTACGTCTACTAGTACCAGTCCCCAATAAAAGTGACTGTCTTTTTAAGAGCTTTTTTTTCAACTATGTTAACTTTCCAAGGACAGAAACTGAACGAGCACCTGCTAGCCCTAAAATCATGAAACTGACGCGAAAGTTTAAGGAAATAGGAAAGGTGTTCCCATTTCAAAAATAGATTCTTTTGGCTTTAAGAGATCACGTGACAAATTGACAAAAACTTAAAGCCTTTTAACCTTTTATCCTGGTAAAAGTTCATGTAGCTACAACTGAAGCTTCAAAAGATAGACTACCCCCCAACTTTTAGGGTGAGTAGCTGGAAGCCCTTGCCTTAATTTACTTGAGTAGATCATCTAAAGAAGGCTGGTCTGGTCAGCCGAAATATTGTTTTAAATATACTACGTTGTGTCAGCGTTGCAGTAGTCTTTGACTTATCGTTTTACTACACTATGCAATCATTTGGTCGCTAGTAACTACTCTTTTTTGATATTTTTGTTTTTTAACAGAAAGGAACGACTAAACTCATCTACGCATTTCACCCAGACGACCCATCTTCTGAAGAAGACATTCCACCTCACGATTTCAACAGTAGAGGGGCAAGAAGTGCATTTATGCTCAATACTATAGACAATATCCCCAAACTACCTGATGACACAAAGACTTTCAACTTTACTGTCAACAAGGTAAACTTGTTGAGACGAAAACAGCTAGCCTGTTTCTTGATTTGAAGGTTACTCCAAACCTTCGCGGGGCTACTTTTGTCAAATTTTCTTCGTTTTTTTTTTTTTTTCAACCAAATTTAAGTTTTTCATTTAAGGTAACACTTTTCACAAAAGTGAAAATAAAATATTAAAACGCGCGCGAGTCCGCGGATTCAGTTTGATTGGGTTCGGCTGAGTTCGATTTCCGAAAGTTTTACTGTCTATGCGGCGAAGTTTAGAGGAGCGAAAATGCTTTGGGAAGATGAACTGGTGAGTGTTTCTACTGAGTTTTGATGAAGGGTCTTCCTGACTTTTCCGAGTGTTTCTGTCTCTCAGAGAAAGAATAATATGGTTTCAAATTAAATTCTTTAACAAAATAATGAGAGGTTCATAACTCTGTCTCTGTTCACTCTTAAGCATCAAAATTGTTCAAATGACCATGTGGTGTCAGCTTATTGATTGGTTAAAATTTGAAACTCGCTGCATCGAAAAATGCGGTAACGCTTTCTTGCTAGGAATGCTGCATTTTGTGGATTTAATTGTAGCTATAACAAAATTCTCGATCGTGATTTGTTCTCTGCGCACCTATGTGCCACGAAATCGGCGCGAAGTCGCGTGATCAGAGTGTCCAATTATTGGTATCCAATTTGAAAACTGAAACACCTCAAATGTCTAATATTTGTTACTTTTATATTATAAAACATTTGTTTATACGGGACGAATAATCCCTATATAATAAAACCTAAACTCCTATTTGCTGGATCGTGTTGATTAAGAGCAACCAGTGTCCTAAGGTTACGTAACCCGACCGTCGTATTTTGCAGTTTCTGCAAGCATTGCATTACGTAACGGAGCAACCTACTCGAGTGTACTAAGCTAATTCTAATCTTTGAATGCGTTTGTTTTACCTTGAAGTAAGGTTACCATCCTTTACCCAGCCGATTCACAATATCAGCTTCTGCCATCTTGCCTTGCCGCTGGAGATTCCGAACCCAACCCATCCAGTAGTTTGGGCTTCACCGTGAAATAAATTTCCTTGTTTGCAGTGCTAATATTCCAAATACAACTTCACTTTTTGGTCTTCATCCAGAGGAGAAAGAACGAATGCCCAGCTTTCAGATCAGCAGAGGATTTTGCCAAGCACATGGAGATCAACAAAAGGTAAAGCAGTGTCTTCATGATCCCTTATTATCAACTGAGGAGCTGAAGAGTGGGAACACCATGGGCTACTTGCTGCAATTAAGCTGCTCTTACAACTTGCACACACTTTTCAAGATCTTTTACCAACGCATTGACGTAATATATCATATTTAGAAAATAGTCTAAAGAAAAGACGCTCTCTGATTGGTTTAGAACCGTTTTCATTATTAAACTCGATAGGAAAACAGACCTAGCACGAGGTTTTGACGTAACGATGGCGCGAGCAAAGAGAATTACATTTTGGTGAATAAGATAAACAAGTTGTTTCTTTTTTTCCTCACTTTATGTTCTAAAAAAATAGAAAACATGTTCCCCCTTGTGTTTATATCAAGTTATAAAGACACTCATGAAATAAGTTTGGGGGTGGAAACACTCGCGCGCCCACACGCATTTCTCGTTCTCCAAAACTTACGTACACTCGTGTTGCTACACGGTACCTGATTTCTATTTCTAATTACATACATTTTTTAATTTGATTTGCTTCCAGAGGGTGACCCCCTGCACGGCCGGTTCGCTTGCTGCACGTATGCCTCTGTTTTTAAAGTTATTTGTTCCATGAGATGTTTTTATGAGATGCTATGCATAAAAAAAGGTTACTAAATATGAACGAAATGTTTCTTTTAAATTTTTTTTTTGACAGATATATATTTCGTCTCGGTACGGAATTATGGAAATCCTCTTGCGCGCGAAAATGACATGGTGGATGTCACTGTCTTTTTACATGTAATTTTCCTGTTGACAGCTCAGGCTACAACAAGCACATAATCTACAGCAAAATTCTGATAACCGTTGAACCCTGAGTTAATATTTAATGTAAAAGAGGGTTTATTGAAAAATTTGGTCTATTTATACCCGTGGCGTGACGATTTTAGTCACGATATTCATGCGCCTCAAATAGATCATAAATAAGAACCCATCGTGCGCAGGAGCCCATGGGCTCCTGTCGTGCGAGAATAATTCGAACTATTATTAAACATAATTATCCGAGTGACACACTCTGGTACATTCGGCTATCACCCGCGAATAAGAACAACCCCTCCAAGTTAGACTAAAGAGGTTTTTAGATAGCGCCCCCCCCCCACGCCCATCCCCCGCCCCAAACCATCTTAAATTTTTTATCGGTTTCGAGAGGACTGTAAATAATTCCCGTCATTCACCTGCCATTTGAATAAAGCTGAGATGTTTGCCCATGCTTTTTAAGAGTATCACAGAGATCATAAATTAGAGATTTGAACCATGCTTCAAGGTCTAGGCTACAATTTGGTCTCTGTTCAGTGATCAATCATTCTAGTATCTCCACTGGCCTCTCATTGCCTGATTTCATACGTTGGGGGCCTGGGTATGAGTCCGCGTATTATGGGATTAACAACACAAAATGGCTGTATCTTGTTCAATATTGGCCAATTACTTGAAACTTAAGGATTTTGTAAAGCTCGGTGTGCTCTTTCTGAATATATGGGTCTTGTGTTGTTAATCCCATAATAGACAGACTCATACCCAGGCCCTCACGGTATGAAATCTGGCAATGTTTATTTATCAAGATTTGAACTCGCCCCAGTTCTCCAGAAATTTCGGTATGGCTGAGAAAGACTGGTGATAACAACATTTTCGCGCCATTTTCCGGGCAAGTTTGACCTTGCGAGGGCCTTGTGCAGTTGTGACAGTGGCCGCCATCTTTGAATAAGAGAAGGGAAATTTTGTACGGATATTCAATGTCACAAAGAGAAAGACGACGTTAAAAACCCATGTGAGTACCAGAAAGTAAAACTTCTTCATATGCATTGGATGTTGTCGAGCGGACATGCACACCTCTGATTGTCGGGGTTCAAATCGATTGAGGTGACAAAAATTTTATGCATACGAAATGAACACTTTCAAAGGTTTAATAAGCTTTCGAGGTAAGCTTACCTCCAGAACATGTAAAGATCAGGACAGAAAGAACTTTTTTGAGGTCGTTTTAAGCAAAGTTGTGTACTGAGTTGAGAAAAACTGATTTCCTCTTTGCTTGTTACAAAAATATCTTGGTGGTCACGCACATGTGCTGTACATACTACTTCGTCTTTCAATTCAGAGATAAAGCTCGAGAAAAAATACCCTGATTTTGCTAATTGGAGCACGTTACTCAAAGTTAGTCATAGTGTTTTTAGTTCAATATATTGAAGCTAGTTAGATGAATATTTTTTGTCTCAAAACTGTTTTGTTAGTCAACTGTCCTTTTTCCGAAAATATCTTAGCTTCCTTCCTCAAGAAGAGTTTCATCATTTGCACATCACACACCCCTCCAGCCATTTTAGTTTTAGCTTCATACTTTCCTTGATTTTGAAACCTCCATTGACCTCCCCTGGGGTGGGTATGGATTATTTTCCTGGAACCACA
>JAHPZR010020123.1:0-16119 GCA_019787425.1 Platygyra sinensis
CTTGTTACAACTGTTGCGGTGAAAACTAGAAAGAAACGCACGATTGTCTAAGCTAAAGAAACGAACTAAATTGTAAATCTGATGACAGAAAACGCAACGAAAAACTGATATAAATGTAACGATCGTGACTTACGTCTGATCTTGACTCCTGGGTTGAGAAAACTCCAAGTTGTGTAAAAACTCCAAAACCACAAACTCCTATTTGCTCCAGGGACAACTCCTTAAAACTGAAATGTTCGCGCGGAAAGAGACCTAATATATTTCTATGACGTAGAAAACTAAGCTGAACAAATTCTTTGTGCGGCTAGCCAAAAAAGGATACTAATAATCACGCAATCAGAACGAAACAAGGCTACATTTAAGAAAACAAAAAAGTCATTAAATGTTTCTAAGCGTTCTTTGTACAGTAACGTGACACTCCTCGCCCAAGGATCGTGATCCTTGCTCCCGGGATTTTTCTTCTCTTCTCCACCGGGTGAGATAGGGCTGGAAAACGGTATATTGGGCTAAGGGCAGGGCTGGCGGTCATCAGCTCCTGCAGGCACCAGAACAACAAGCTCCTTAACGGGGCGCAGAAACGCCTTCTTCTTGCCATCTCGGATGATCTCGACTCTGGCCTTCCGTACTTGGCCGTCTTCGTTCTGAATAGCTTCCGTTATTCTACCTATGGGCCAGTCGTTGCGGTGAGCTCCATCCTCTTTCATCAGGACCACGTCTCCATCGGCCAAGTTTCGTCTGGGTGACGACCATTTTCTTCTGGGCTGCATGCTTTGCAAGTATTCGCGCCTCCATCGTAGCCAGAATTGGTCGGCGAGGTATTGAACTCTCCTCCACCGGCGGCGGGCGTACAGGTCGGTTCGAACGAAGACTCCGGGCGGTGTGCCAGCTGGGCGTGCCTTCATTGTTAAAAGCATGGAAGGTGAGAGGGGTTGCGGCTCGTCTACGTCGGTAGGCACCAGCGCTATGGGACGGGCGTTGACGATCGCAGTTACTTCGGCCATCAGGGTGACGAGAAGTTCGTGAGTCAATTGGGCACTTCCGAGCTCGGCAAACATGGCGTCCAGTACGCGGCGGATTGTCCCTATTTGCCGCTCCCATGCTCCTCCAAAGTGTGAGGCATGTGGCGGGTTGAACAGCCATTCACACCCTTGCTTGTGAACGTATCTCTCCACTTAATGCTGATCCAGCTCTGTCAGTGCATTATCTAGCTCGGCTTTTGCTCCAATAAAGTTCGTGCCTCGGTCGCACCTTAGAAGGGATCGTGCCGCGGATTGCGAAAAATCTTCTTAAGGCACAGATAAACGAACTCGTGTCCATAGACTCTAACACTTCCACGTGGACAGCTCTGCTGCTTAAACAGGTGAATATGACTCCCCATCGTTTTTGAATGGCGGCTCCTCCGCGCGTCCTTTCGCTTGATTCGTATCATTCCAAGGTTCCGAAAACACTCGAAGCCATACATTGGTGACGGGCGGGGGCGACTTCAGTCCTATCAGCGGGCTAGGTCGGCCATAACGTTGCATCCTAAGAACCGCCCTCTGAGCTTCTTACAGACTACTACACATTGCTTAATTCTCTAGCTACTGCTCTGTGGGCCTTCGCGATGGAGCCAGTAGCCGGCTGTGCCGGATAAGCTCCGTGTGTGGATTTGACGTCCTTGGTGGCGATGGGACTTGATTATGAGTAATTGACGTACTTACCAAGTGTAGCAACATGGTGGCTCTTGGGGTAGAAGCGCAGGGTGCTTCTTCATCCGTATTCCAATTGTGCTCGCCGCTGACCCCCCCCCCCTGCCCTACGCGTACAAACACCCATCAGGAATCAACAACCGGGTCTAGCTGGATAAAGCGGGCGATCCCTTTAAAGCACACGGTCTTCCTTCTCCACCATTCTTCCTTACGACTTGCTTGTTTCCGGCTCAAGTACCACTGTGGCAGTGTAGTAGCTCAGCTCAGGAACCAAGGAGTCCTCTCTGGACTGTGCCGGACGATAACTGTGACTGCTTGCTGAAGTTCCTTTGCTGTGGGATTTCTCAGGACGTGCTTGGCCCCCCCCCCGTTTTGTTGTTGTTTTCCTGGTCGCTTGACCCTTGCTTTTCTGGGCTCCCGTTTCTTTCCTCCGCTTCGATTCCTTTGACAAAAGACAATCGAGGTTAGGCGATGGCCGCGCTGCGAGTGAAGTGGAGGCTTGAGAAGCGTCGGAAAACCTTTCAGCTTCCGAGACCAAATCGTTTCCCCGCTTGATCGTGTGGTGAAGGCCATAACTTCGTTTCGGACTTCTGGGGTCGCTTACATTTAATGCCATTTTCTTCCAGTTTCTCCTTTCGCGTGTTCCTCTGATCAGTGTTGAGCTTGCAGACGAACTGGGAGCTAGCGGACCGGAAGAAAAGTACTTTCTTACTACGTGCAGCGGTACGAAGGAGACCAAGTACGGACGACGTGTGACAGACGTCGTCATACAATCTACCAGCGGAGTGACGGCAATCTTGCCTACTCTCATCGAGTGTGGCAATATCCCTCAGGACAAACGAGAGATCCCAACATCGGAGATGGCGAGGAGATTCCCACACCTTCAGGAGATCGCCAATGAGATCCCGCCTCTCGACGAGACCGCTAATATCCACCTTCTCATTGGAAGAGATGCCCCCGAACTCCTTAAAGTCCGGGAGTTTAGAAACGGACCTAAAGGAACCCCTTGGGCACAAAGGCTTTCTTTAGGCTGGACAATCATCGGCCAGATGTGCTTAGATCTCGCTGGGGGCCCTGCCCACGTGCTCGTCCGCCGTACCAGTCTCTTACCAGCCAGCCCCATCAACGCAAAGAGGAGAATGGTAGAACCGCAATGCTATGAGCTCGTTCCATGCCCTAACCAGCTACGAGTCAAGGAAAGCTTCACCGAGCGGGACCAAGGTACAGAATTCGACGTCTTCCGAACCACTCGAGAAGACAACGACGTCAGCCTATCCTGCGAAGATCGGAGGTTCCTGGAGATAATGGAGGGGAACGTTCACAGGAACGACCATGGAAACTGGGAGATGCCACTCCCTTTTCGCCATGAAGATGTAAGGATGCCAAACAACCGGAGCCAAGCGGTAAACCGCTTGAACGGCCTAATTCGTACTCTACGAAGAAAGCCCCAAATGGAGAAAGACTACATAGAATTTATGCAGAAGATCCTCGATAAGGGCCACGCCTCTCCAGTCCCTCCAAGGGATATCAGAGCGAAGTCCCAATCCGGGAAGGTCTGGTACCTTCCGCATTTCGGTGTCTATCACCCGAAGAAACCAACACAGATACGGGTGGTGTTCGATTCGTCCGCCGAGTACTCAGATGTGTCTCTAAATAAAGAGCTGCTTCCCGGCCCAGACCTTATGAACAGCCTCTTGGAGTACTCATTCGCTTTAGGAGGGAGTCAACCGCCATCATGTGCGATATTGAGCAGATGTTCCACTCCTTTCACGTGGACCCCAATCATAGAGACTTTCTACGCTTCCTGTGGTTTGAGGACAACAAACCTGGAAGACCGATACGGAGTATCGAATGAACGTACACCTCTTTGGTAACGGCCCCAGTCCAGCCGTAGCTACGTTCGGACTCAGAAAGACAGCCGCTGACGGCGAGGAGGAGTTCGGAGAGGACGCCATGAAATTCGTTCAACGCAACTTCTACGTTGACGACGGCCTAGCATCAACACCCACCGCGAAGCAAGCTATCACACTTGTTACAGCAACCCAAGCGATGCTTCGCACAGCGAATTTGAGACTACACAAGATCGTCTCGAATTCAATCGAAGTGATGGAGGCCTTCCCAGTGGAGGACAGAGGGAAGGAAGTACGTGACCTGGACCTACGCTGCGACAGCTTGCCGGCACAGCGTTCGCTCGGAGTATTCTGGGATCTAAAGAATGACAGCTTCACCTTTCAAGTAACCTTGCCTGACAAGCCGTTCACGAGAAGGGGCGTACTATCCACTGTAAACTCGGTCTACGACCCACTAGGCCTGGCTGTCCCAGTACTACTGGAAGGAAGACTCTTTACTTCAGAAATTGGTGGTCATGGGCAAGAGCAAGAACAACGACAAGCCCTTGGGATGGGATGACCCC
The DNA here is from genome assembly GCA_019787425.1 of Platygyra sinensis. Classification (NCBI taxonomy): domain Eukaryota; kingdom Metazoa; phylum Cnidaria; class Anthozoa; order Scleractinia; family Merulinidae; genus Platygyra; species Platygyra sinensis. Next base: position 4,102 of record JAHPZR010020123.1, read on the forward strand.
CTGCCAGACGCCCTCTTGACACAGTGGCAACGTTGGCGTAATTCGTTAGCTGATTTGGAGAAAGTATCAGTTCCCCGTTGCTACCACCCTGCAGGATTTGGCACAATCGTTCGGAGAGAGATTCACGCCTTCTCGGATGCAAGCGAGGACGCAATCGGAGCTGCCGTTTACCTGCGTCAAGTTAACGACAGAGGAGAAAACTGCACGGCCCTAATCTTTGGTCAGTCTAGAGTAGCACCTGTCCAGATCACCAGCATTCCCCGCCTAGAACTGTGCGCCGCTGTACTAGCAGCACAAGCGGTCGACAAGATCACCAAGGAGATAGACATAGAGATCGACGAAGCCACCTTCTACACGGACTCGAAAGTCGTCCTCGGATACATCCAGAACGAAAGCCGGAGATTCTACGTTTATGTAGCAAACCGCGTCCAACTAATTCGCAAGATTTCAAGCCCAGAGCAGTGGACTTACGTCGACACAAACGAAAACCCCGCGGACCTCGCTACGCGTCCCTTGAATCCACAGAACCTTGCTGAATCAGAGTGGTTAACTGGTCCAGTGTTTCTGAAAACCACGCGGAACACGCGAAAGGAGAAACTGGAGAAAATGCCATTAAATGTAAGCGACCCAGAAGTCCGAAAAGAAGTTATGGCCTTCACCACACGATCAAGCGAACGATGTGGTCTCGGAGCTGAAAGGTTTTCACGCTTCTCAAGCCTCCACTCACTGCAGCGCGCCATCGCTAACCTGATTGTCTTTGTCAAAGAATCTAAGCGGAGAAAGAACGGAGCCCAGAAAAGCAAGGGTCAAGGACCAGGAAACACAACAAACGCAGCACGTCTGAGAAATCCCACAGCAAAGGAACTTCAGCAAGCAGTCACAGTTATAGTCCGCACCGTCCAGAGAGACTCCTTTGGTCCTGAGCTGAGCTCTACACTCCACAGTGGTACTGAGCCGGAAAAAGCAAGTCGTAAGGAGAATGGTGAGAAGAAGCGTGCTTTAAAGGGATCGCCGCTTTATCAGCTAGACCCGTTTGTTGATTCTGATGGTGTTGTACGCGTAGGAGGCCGTCTGCGGCGAGCACAATTGGAATACGGAGAGAAGCACCCTGCGCTTCTACCCAAGAGCCACCATGTTGCTAACTTGGTAGTACGTCATTACCATAATCAAGTCCACCACCAAGGACGTCAAATCACACACGGAGCTATCCGGCAAGCCGGCTACTGGCTCATCGGAGGCCACAGAGCAGTAGCTAGAGAATTAAGCAAGTGTGTAGTCTGTAAGAAGCTCAGAGGGCCGTTCTTAGATCAACGTATGGCCGACCTGCCCGCTGATAGGACTGAAGTCGCCCCGCCCTTCACCAATGTAGGCTTCGATGTTTTCGGACCTTGGATGATACGATCAAGGAAGACGCGCGGAGGAGCCGCCAATTCAAAACGATGGGGAGTCGTATTCACCTGTTTAAGCAGCAGAGCTGTCCACGTGGAAGTGTTAGAGTCTATGGACACGAGTTCGTTTATCTGTGCCTTAAGAAGATTTTTCGCAATCCGCGGCACTGCATCCCTTCTAAGGTGCGACCGAGGCACGAACTTTATTGGAGCAAAAGCCGAGCTAGATAATGCACTGACAGAGCTGGATCAGCATAAAGTGGAGAGATACGTTCACAAGCAAGGGTGTGAATGGCTGTTCAACCCGCCACATGCCTCACACTTTGGAGGAGCATGGGAGCGGCAAATAGGGACAATCCGCCGCGTACTGGACGCCATGTTTGCCGAGCTCGGAAGTGCGCAATTGACTCACGAACTTCTCGTCACCCTGATGGCCGAAGTAACTGCGATCGTCAACGCCCGTCCCATAGCGCTGGTGCCTACCGACGTAGACGAGCCGCAACCCCTCTCACCTTCCATGCTTTTAACAATGAAGGCACGCCCAGCTGGCACACCGCCCGGAGTCTTCGTTCGAACCGACCTGTACGCCCGCCGCCGGTGGAGGAGAGTTCAATACCTCGCCGACCAATTCTGGCTACGATGGAGGCGCGAATACTTGCAAAGCATGCAGCCCAGAAGAAAATGGTCGTCACCCAGACGAAACTTGGCCGATGGAGACGTGGTCCTGATGAAAGAGGATGGAGCTCACCGCAACGACTGGCCCATAGGTAGAATAACGGAAGCTATTCAGAGCGAAGACGGCCAAGTACGGAAGGCCAGAGTCGAGATCATCCGAGATGGCAAGAAGAAGGCGTTTCTGCGCCCCGTTAAGGAGCTTGTTGTTCTGGTGCCTGCAGGAGCTGATGACCGCCAGCCCTGCCCTTAGCCCAATATACCGTTTTCCAGCCCTATCTCACCCGGTGGAGAAGAGAAGAAAAATCCCGGGAGCAAGGATCACGATCCTTGGGCGAGGAGTGTCACGTTACTGTACAAAGAACGCTTAGAAACATTTAATGACTTTTTTGTTTTCTTAAATGTAGCCTTGTTTCGTTCTGATTGCGTGATTATTAGTATCCTTTTTTGGCTAGCCGCACAAAGAATTCGTTCAGCTTAGTTTTCTACGTCATAGAAATATATTAGGTCTCTTTCCGCGCGAACATTTCAGTTTTAAGGAGTTGTCCCTGGAGCAAATAGGAGTTTGTAGTTTTGGAGTTTTTACACAACTTGGAGTTTTCTCAACCCAGGAGTCAAGATCAGACGTAAGTCACGATCGTTACATTTATATCAGTTTTTCGTTGCGTTTTCTGTCATCAGATTTACAATTTAGTTCGTTTCTTTAGCTTAGACAATCGTGCGTTTCTTTCTAGTTTTCACCGCAACAGTTGTAACAAGTCGGCTAGCCTGATTCCTGATTAAGTCCAATAAACGTTCTTAAGAGTCTGCTGTCCGTCTTTTACTGCGTTGTGGTTGACCTGGCGAACCCAATTACGCTGCACCCCGTGTCTGCCGTGCTTTGGTGAGACGCGAAATCAAAACGACGACCCCATTTCACTCGAGGGGATGTGGTACTTTTTTCTGGATTTTTTTATAACCCAATTATTTAAAGCCATTGAAACACACAAATCTGGATTGGCCAGTAAAAAGCATTTTGATACGATCTTGCTGAATTTCCCTCTAGATGAGTGTAAAATTCAAGGAAAGTACAATGGTATAAATTTTTCTAAGTAGCAAATTGGCCATAGCGACAGCTGCTTACATACAGAAAGTGACCACAAATAGATCAGTTTCAGCAATTATAAACAATACTTTTTTAGTTCAGTTCATTTCAGTTCATTTTATTTGCCATCATAAATTATAATACTAATTACAATAATAATCATGCATTTGGCAGGCAGTCCATGGACGCAATCAATTTTGCTTCTAACTTTAAAGGACTGCTATTAAAGAATGGAGGTAAGAAAACTAGGAACAATGTAACTTGTCATTGGCGAGACACAAAAATATTGAGACAGAAACTAAATATATATTACCAAATTTTATAATCAACCATGTGTTTAGGATAAAAAACGAGCGCCGACGACGCAAGCGTTAGCACTCTAAATCCAAGAACGTGGATTCGGATGACGGAGATTCAGTTCGGAAGTAAATTCTCTAAATGAATTTTTTATTTCGTCATTTATTGACTTTAAAAATTTTGGGTCCTTGGGGGGAAATCGTAGCCAGGGTAGACTTTTTTGCTACATTAAAATTTTTGTGTCCTACAAGAGGGCAGACGAAAAAAACTTTCTATTTCTGGTATTATAGTTGCGAATTTCTTGTCCATGTGAAAAACATGTGTTTTTGAAACTTTCAGGGAGTTGGCCATCCCCATTTTTGTAGAGGAGGGTACATAATTTTGGGCTACTTGAAGTGAGAAAGCGATATTTAGAGTGATAAAGTCCAAAACCCCAAATGCAAAGCACAATAATACAAGATTGTGGGTTCGTAACCGTATAAATTTCTCGGTTGCATAAACTAAGCTATAGTATAAATGTACACAATGACTATTCCTATTGGGAGGACCAAAAGCCTCAATTTCTATAAATAATACCTTAAAGATTTGCCGAGCCAATGGGATATTTCTCCCTAGTTAAATTTCAGTATATTGAGGTTTCCAAGTTAAGCATTCCTCAATTATAACCCCCAAAAAACAGGGGTCCTCAGTAACATGAATCCAATTTTTAGGGTATTCATTAATTGAAAAGTGTTAAGTTCAAGCTTTTGTCGATTTTGACTGGTCTTAAACCACCTGGTTTTTTGTCTTAAAGTCATACATTTGTATTTTTTTAACATTCTTTAGAAAAGCTTATTTGCTTGAAACCAACATGATAGTTTCTGCAACTACCTGCAACTCAATGTGTATTGACTAAGTTCTATGAGGAAAAATTCGGATCATACACTATGAGAAAAAAAAAATGTTGGCGTTAAATCCCCCCAGCCAAAAGAATAAATTCCAAGACCTTTGACACATTACAAAGATCATTAATAATATATCAGGGGAAAGAAGGAGTGGACCAAGTATTGAACCCCTGTGCTACGCCACATTCAACATCTTTTTAAAGGAGGAATTATATCCATTGTTACTGTACAAACTGGATGGATTCTGCCTGGACAAATATGCTTTCCTTGAACCACTGCCAATGCTACCCCTCTTATTTCTTAACCCCAATTTATTAAATTAAAATTCTAACTTCTAATTTCCTAGTTTGACCCCTCCCCTCCGAAGTTTAGTATATCATGATTAACTGTGTCAAACGGCCTTGGATAAGTCCTTTGTAGAAAGGCGTGTTAAGACATGCAGTCACTTGATAAGACTAATTGTATTCCACGTGCACGTTTTGAATGTGAAAATGACAATTATAATAATAACAATAACAATAAAAATGTACAAAAGGGGGAAAAAAATGAATAGTAATGAACATGAATATAATAATGATAATATGTTTCGTTCTGCGTCTTACCCTAACACGACTAAATTACCACCCATTTCCATATGATACGCGACTTTGGACGAAAACACAAAAACAACCTGCGGACAACATTAGCGAAACATTTCCAAAATTTTCCGTCAGTCTTGCGTTAGGATGTGATCGACCAGATCGGATTCGGCTCAAAATCCACCACTCACACAATTGTTTGCGACTAGCAGTACTCTACACATCAATAATAATAATATAATAATAATAATAAGTATAATATAATTGATATGACTGTCCAATCAGATAGAATAGTATCGCCCACGGAAGGAAATCGAAAAGAAAAGCTTTTATATACAAAGACCTAGAAACTAGAAAATACAGAGTTAGATGTGGCACATGAAAACCATAGTGATTCCCTGTAGTTGTTGGTATCTACACTTGGCACAGTAAAAGAAGTGGGCTATGGTAGAGAAAACATCGAGAAAAGACTTGCACAAGTGAGATGAAGAAAGACGAAAGTATCCAAGAGTGCTAATGTGACAGTCTAGAGATTCAAAAAGATATGCAAGCTGGGATATCTGCAATGGACTCCTCCAAGAAAGGTGCCTGCTTAGCATCTCTGAATAGTCACATTGACTTAAGTGACTGATGCCCTAGGTGCATGGTTTGCGCCCGGCTGATGCGCACAGAGCACCCACCAAGACTGGATGATGGCATAAAGACTGTGATGATGGAGATAAGATAATAATAATAATAATAATACATAATAATAATAATAATATAATAATATAATAATAATAATAATAATAATACACATGAAAAAATTACTCACTTCTGATTGGCTGAGAGCAGTGCAGTTCAAGTGTAACACCAGTGCAAAAAGTGTAACACCGGTGCAAAAAGTGTAACACCAGTGCACAAAGGTGTAACACAGTGTAAATTACACATCGTAATTCTGAATTAAGATTTATAGACAGATAATGAGAAATTTTGTAGGCCAATGATCTCTTGTAAAGCCATGACAAAAATTGTTTTCAGGGAAGGGAAAACCCTTTTAGAAAACGTTTTCTCGAAAAGCAGAAAACAAAAGTCATCAAAATAAGCCTAAAATGGCTTTCAAGAAACATATTCCAGCACTTTTTCCTAGCGCAAGCGCATATATTTTTTCATGTTTGGATTTATTAAATAAGGTAATCATACAGTTTTTTCTCATTCAATTGGGAAAGTCCTAATTTGCACTTGTTAAGTTTTTCACAAAGCTCACTCGTTGCAAAATTAATTCCCAAATTGAACTCGAAACCATTATTGATCGTACCTATAATCATTAATTATAATAATTGCGTTCGCGGGGGGGGATGAAACGCAGTTTGTTAATTCTGTGTAATACGTCAATATTTGAGACCGTGTGAATCTATGTATCTATACGTGGGTTAAACAAATTTGGCCCCCCAAAAAAATTCATCGGGGGCACATCAAAATTTTGGTGAGCCAGTCCCACAATTCTTCAGGGGGTGAATGACATTATGTCCCTTCGTCCAAGTCTTTATGCTGTTTTTGGTTATTCTGTGTTGTATAGTTAAGGCATAGCCGTGACACAGCCATAAAGTGGTCGTTCAGTGGGACAATATATGCCCATACAGAAACTTTCCTAGATTTAGGATCACGGAACACCACCACTGATTCTACTATGTATAGAAACCTTTGTGGTGTCGAAAGTATTTAGTCCTGTTACTATTCGTGCCAAATATCGGTACTACATGATCGCCAATTGAATACAGAAAACTAGTGTCATGCTTTCTGTCTTTTTTAAAAAACCCAGTAGTAAGAACACTGTCTAGTTCCTCCCCCAACAACAAGTCAATCAGTCAAGGGGGATTCCTGCTCCTGATTTAAGTTCCTAGTTCTGCAGGATTTATGTAAGTGTTCACTGCATGTCTGTGAAAATTTCCGGTGTTTGTTTAGCATCGGGTTTTCGGTCGCGTCCTCCCCGGTTATGTCGTAATTTATCAAATTATGCCAAAGGAAGAATTTAATTCAAGGAAACTCGTAATTACCCTCAGCGTTATTGTTGTAACATGTATAATGAAGTTGGGGGGCTCTCTTATTATGTATATAAGAACGTGATGCAAGAAAGAAAAAGTAGGTGTTGATTGTTGTAGAGAACGAAGTGGAGACCCCCTCTTCCCCCCTTCCCCCTTTTCCTTCCCTCTCCCCCCCCCCCCTCCTCTCTCTTCCTCCTTTCTCATTCCTCCTTTTTCCCCCTCCCACTCCTCCCACTTCGCACCCCACCTACAAGTGTTGATTGTACAGATGTTGAGATTGCCCTACTTCTTATCCCTTTTCCCCCACATGTATGAGCTAACGTCCTCCTCTCCTTCCTCTTTCACCTAGAAACACTCCCCCCTCCCCTCCCCGCCTTTTGCATTCAGCCCCCACTCCCACCCTCCCCTTTTCTCTCCTCCCCCCCCCCCAAACCCCTTTTTTTTTTTTTTCCTTTTTCCAAGCATCAAAACCTTTGTCCGAGTTTGACGCACAAACTGTCCACCCCTTGGCCTTCTGAACGTCACCACATCTGCTAGCTCTCTCTGTCTGTTTTACCCGGACCTATACTTCCAACGCAACGCAGTCCCTTACATCTGCGACCTGAATTACCTAGCTAGTAATGTTATATTATTTGGGTTGTGTCACAAAAGAAATGTTGCTGAGGGACAAGACAGTCCCCTGCCCCTCTACCTAAATTGCTACGTCTACATATAGATGTATTTTGTCCTGTGGTACCGTGGTATGAGTACTCCTTGACCTTTCAATTTAATAGTATGTTTTTCACTTACATCTGCTGATATTCGTTACATATTATCAGGTTCTGTGTTTTCACTGAGGCCGAATAACTAGCTGAACATTCTTTCTCCCCACGGGGTGGTAGTTTACAGGACCAACATTTGCTGCGTTTAAATGTTGGCATCTGCTAGAGCGGATTCACTAGAAATTTAATTCCAGAAGATTCAAAGTTACATAAAAGTCGTGCAGCGGCTGGAAGCACTTTTCCTAGGCCTTATATTTACAGCGAAAAAAAAGGCCACCTGTCGAGAAGGCAGCATTTCTGTCAGAGGATTTCAGTTGATGTTCCCCAGAAAGGCAGGACAGGATCGCCAGATGCGAAACCAAATGTTTGTCATTCACAGAAGAACTTGTGTTCTACATGGGGATGCCACATGTCATAGGAAGGGGTCCCTGACGCAAGGAACTAGCTCGGAAGAATCTAACGGGTAGCCATCTTGAAAATGGCTCAACCGCATGAAAACAGAAGGACCGAACTTGCTCCGGCCATTTCGGACACTCTGAACTGCAATTACTAGTGCATTCGTCCTATTATTGTGCAGGCGCAGCTCAATCCATCTGTTCACTATGCAGTAATGTGATTGTGCTGTGGCATTTACCAAGGACAAGTTTTAATATACCATCTCACCCACGGTAGTATACCTTGGCGTGAAATTTCCGGTGAGACACTTCCAATATAGAAATTGTTGGTAGCAACGTACATCTTGGTGGTTGTTGGATTCCCAGTGAACTAAGCAAGAAAACTGCACCAATGTGTTGAACCAAGGGCTGTCGTATTCCAACGTTCGGCCAGCCCCGCCTGGTAATCCTCGGCTTTGATGTATTTTGTTGTATGTGTTATCGTAGATTCCTATTTATATACCAACACATATCAGTTGATAGTTTTCCATGGCATCGTTTTACTATTGTTCTATGGGGTGAGATAACTCCTTGGTGGCAGGCACTCTACTTTACCGCATTTGGTCCAGGTAGACTACCCGCGCCCATTACATGATTGGCTTCTGAGGGTCAGCTTCACTACATTTTGCTTGCAAGTTAGCCTGCATTGGTATGTGGCGTATAACACCCAACGTAACGCTACATAAATTAGAAACATTTATAGTACTACATGTAATAGTATGGTTTTGTTCATAGTACTAGATTTAAAATGTAAGTTGTAACTACCCCTGACCATTTGCCTAGTGCCCTACACCAAGTACTTATCCCGTGATACAGCTGCACATGTGCGGCAAATTTTCTGTCAATTTGGATTTCTAGGTCTCAAAGAGACATCCGCAAGTGGTCGCAGTAAATAATCTCTAATTTGTGGGCGATCAGGTCAAACGAAGAGAAAAAAATGACGAAATTGACTCCCCCTTCTCACAAAAAAGACTTACTATCTGATGGCGGCATAAAACCGCTCGCTCCTATGAGAAATGCTGCCTGTTTTACAGTTTTAGCCCAGAAGTTTAAAGTTTACCCTCTTGAATTGGCCAGCCCCTATGGCAACAAGTGCCAATCAACCTAAATTAGGACGAAGGATTTTTTCCACAGAATAACCAAAAAAATACTTGAATGTCACTGACTACCAAGCCATTTTCGGTTATTAGGTGACTTTCTACTTAATTTTATTAGTAAGTTATAAGTAGTAAACACAAGATCCGCATAAAAAACACACGGACGAGGGCAGCGAAAGAAAGATTGAATTCAAAATACATCTCATATGAGTGAAGGAGCTCAAAAAAAGGTTCTGTAAAAATTTGGGAACTTGACAGCCAATAACAGGAATGGTAACAGAGACTTTTCTGATGAGTCCAATAATAAATATTATCGATGAATCATCGAACTCATTGAGGCCCATGCACCCAGTTACTTCGCCATCCTTTCTATGTTGTTCTACTTCTCTTCTTTGCCCAGCGTTTTAGTTTGTTTTTGGTGTTCATATCTATATAAATTATATGGGTTATATAGGTATGTGCCGCTGTGAAGAGCTTAATGGTTTTCAAGCAGTTTACTCTAGCATGGGTCGTATATGAATCAGATCGAGCATTTGGAGTTTAGAATGGGGTATCATTTTTCACGAAACTAAGGAAACCACGGAATTGCTACTCAAAATATAAAATTATTACAATAGAAATCCCGGCAAGTTTAGTCCCTCAACAGCAGTGATAGAATGACTATCATAAAACGCTACTGGATATTAATTAACTGCTCAGAAATCAATTTCTAGTCTAGGAATAGGAGTGTTTTGAATAGCTAACTCTAGTGTAGGGTAGCAAAATTCAGCTCAACTAGCTCTGGTATAGGCTAAGGGTTCCAGGGTCCCAGTGGCACATCCCCCACCCAGAAATTTCCTAAAGTTCCTCCCCAGCATTTTCTTTAAGTTTTTAAGTAGCCGGAGTTTTGCTGAAGAAGACGGAAAACCTGGCAGAGAAGCCCGGCGAAATTCCCGGCTGCCGGCTCTTAGACACAACCCTGCCTCCCCCAGGGAAAAACCAAGCTAAAGAAAAAATCTACTCTGCCTTTGGTGCACCTTGATTGCAATTGCAAAACACACGGGGGTTTTTCGAGATTTCGTACGTAAATTTCACCAGGAAGTTAATGGTAGTAAACTCTCCATGTACTCATTGGTCCAGATATCTTAGAACCCAGTCGGATTTGTGGTTGGAGTTTATTTGTGAAGCAGAAGATTTTCTTAGAACAGTTTTGTCAAATAATTTTTTTTGCTTTAAGCAGACACTTTAAAGAGTTACAGCCTCAAAGGGGATGTTCGATTGCCCTCAAATTTCAACAGCAAGATAGTGTAACATATAAACTACAAAAATATCTCTGCCAATTGTTAATTTCAAACCATTTTTTCTCCAAGAGCAATTTTTGTGCTATCACTCAACAATTTTTAAGGCCTATTTCAAAAATGTTGTAACTTTTTACGGTTATTGAATAAGGCAAAACTCGGACAGCCTATTTTTAGTCCTTTGGGTCCTGAAACCGATAGCTAAAAAATTAAATTGGTGTGCAAAAAATTGCTTTGACTTGTAGCTTTTGAAAGGTGATTTGGGGGCTCATATTTCTCTAGCCTGCATTGCAGATGAACTAAATCCCCCAGTATAGCCTGTCTTCATGAACCATTGACCAAAAGGCTTGTTCCACCACCTGCATGTTACCAGGGTTTTCTATAAATAGCCTCTAATTGGCTCTTGTATATGGCTGTTTTTTCATGCACCCTGATTGGTCAAGCTCAGGGCTCCAAAATAACGGTCGGTCAACGGACAATGTCCAGCCTAATTGAAGGCTTTGACCCGTCAAACATTTGACTTGCCGGTCATGTTGACCAGTCCAAATTGAATATAATAAAATAATTTAAATATAAAAACAATCCGTGTTATTCACTTATTACTATAAATATGCTCAATTGCTGATTCCCTGATTTCCAGAAATGTGAGCTCCAATGAACTGCAACTATTGTTTACATTTTACAATGAAATGTAAAACATAAACAGACATTGCCCTGTCGCACCGGCCTTTTCCTCAGTCCCAGTCCCTTGAGCGAGAAAGCTCGGATGAGTACGTGCAGTAACACATGTGCCAAAAAAATAAACTAGAGGTTTATGGAACCACGTACGTTTTAAGAACGTCCTCGATTACTTATATGAGTTGAGAAAGTCCTCATTGTAGCCCTTGAAAGTTATTGTCATGGACAAAAAGTCGCGTAAAGCTATCCCAAAGAAGAGAAAATTCAACTTCCGCTTGGCGTCCGTGGTGCTAAAGCTGCTGCTCTCTTCTCTATCTTCGGTACTGGACAAACAAATCTTATTTGCTAAACAAGTATTCGAATTTCAAGATCATTGTGTGATTGAATTCTATGCACAATACTGTAGAAACTGTGGATCGTTTGTGTCAAGAAGACTTGACCTTTGTTAGAGCTCTGCGATAAACAAGTGGTAATGCACTATCATTTTAACGATCAATTCAGTTTACTTAACTAAGAATTGCCAAAATAAGGAGTCAGATTCGAAATTTATTCCACAGCAAATGTCTGTTACATATTTATTAAATGAGTTGGCTTATCTTCTACTAGTCTTGTGGCATAGGGTACGGGGCCTAAAATACTGTATTAAAAGAAATTTTTGTGTTATGATTTGACCGGCCAGAAACGAGGTATGTCCGAGCTAAAATTGGTTTGGCCGGTCATCTTGACCGGGTGACTAGGCGGCCCAGTTATTTTCGGCCCTGCAAGTGGATCTCATGAAATGGAACTGTTAACCAGATACACCAAAATAAACACGGTGAGCTCACAGTAGCCTGCATTGCAGTGA